>JBCEWE010000142.1:6425000-6517500 GCA_039877035.1 Silurus lanzhouensis
GAAGAGTACAGTAAGAGTGTAGTGGAGGTGAAGAGGGTTTCTGATAGGGTGATGATCGTGAAGGTGGAAGTTGAAGGGATGATGATAAATGTCATCAGTGCCTATGCTCCACAAGTCGGCTGTGAGATGGAGGAGAAGGAAAGATTCTGGAGTGAATAAGATGAAGTGGTAGATGGTGTACCTAGGAAAGAACGATTGGTGATTGGGGCAGACTTTAATGGACATGTAGGTGAAGGGAACAGAGGTGATGAGGAGGTGATGGGTAGGTATAGTTTTAAGGAGAGGAATGTGGAAGGGCAGATGGTGGTAGATTTTGCTAAAAGGATGGAAATGGCAGTGGTGCACACGTATTTTAAGAAGAAGGAGGATCATAGGGTGACGTATAAGAGTGGAGGAAGGTGCACACAGGTGGACTATGTGCTATGCAGGAGATGCAACCTGAAGGAGATTGGAGACTGTAAGGTGTTGGCAGGGGACAGTGTAGCTAGACAGCATCGGATGGTGGTCTGTAGGATGGTTTTGGAGGTAAAGAAGAAGAGGATGAGAGTGAGGACTGAAAGAAGAATAAGATGGTGGAAACTGAAGGAGGAAGAGTGTAGTGTGAGGTTCAGGGAAGAGGTCAGACAGGGGCTCAGTGGTGGTGAAGAGGTGCTGGATGATTGGGCAACTACTGCAGGAGTGATGAGAGAGGCAGCTAGAAAAGTACTTGGTGTGACATCTGGAAATAGAAAGCAAGACAAGGAGACATGGTGGTGGAATGAGGAAGTGCAGGAGAGCATAAGGAGAAAGAGGTTGGCAAAACAGAAGTGGGATCGACAGAGTGATGAGAAGAGTAGGCAGGAGTACAAGGAGATGCGGCAGCAGGTAAAAAGGGATGTGGCGAAAGCCAAGGAAAAGGCATATGAGGAGCTGTATGAGAGGTTGGACACTAAGGAAGGAGAAAAGGATTTATACCGATTGGCCAGGCAGAGGGACCGAGCTGGGAAGGATGTGCTGCAAGTTAGAGCAATAAAGGATGGAGAGGGAAATGTGTTGACTAGTGAGGAGAGTGTGTTGAGAAGGTGGAGGGAGTATTTTGAGCAGCTAATGAATGAGGAAAATCAGAGAGAGAGAAGGTTGGATGATGTGGAGTTGGTGAAGCAGGATGTAGATAGGATTAGTAAAGAGGAAGTGAGAGCAGCGATTAAGAGGATGAAGAATGGAAAGTCGGTTGGACCAGATGACATACCGGTAGAAGCGTGGAGATGTTTAGGAGAGATGGCAGTGGAGTTTTTAACCAGATTGTTTAACAGGATTTTGGAAGGTGAGAAGATGCCTGTGGAATGGAAAAGGAGTGTGCTGGTACCGATCTTTAAGCATAAGGGAGATGTGCAGACCTGCAGTAACTACAGGGGAATTAAGTTGATCAGTCACACCATGAAGTTATGGGAAAGAGTAGTGGAAGCCAGGCTGAGAGAAGAGGTGACCATCTGTGAGCAACAGTATGGTTTCATGCCGAAGAAGAGCACCACAGATGCATTATTTGCTTTGAGGATGTTGATGGAGAAGTATAGAGAAGGACAGAAGGAATTGCATTGTGTATTTGTGGATTTAGAGAAAGCGTACGACAGAGTGCCAAGAGAGGAGTTGTGGTATTGTATGAGGAAGTCAGGTGTGTCAGAGAAGTATGTGAGGGTGGTGCAGGACATGTATGAGGACAGTGTGACGGCAGTGAAGTGTGCAGTATGAAAGACAGACTGGTTCAGGGTGAAGGTTGGACTGCATCAAGGATCGGCCCTGAGCCCTTTCCTGTTTGCAGTGGTGATGGACAGGTTGACGGACGAGGTCAGACAGGAGTCTCCCTGGACTATGATGTTTGCGGATGATATTGTGATTTGTGGTGAGAGTAGGGAGCAGGTTGAGAAGAGCCTGGAGAGGTGGAGATATGCGTTGGAGAGAAGGGGAATGAGCGTCAGTAGGAGTAAGACAGAGTACATGTGTGTAAATGAGAGGGAGGGCAGTGGAGTGATGCGGTTGCAGGGAAAAGAGGTGGAGAAGGTGGAGGAGTTCAGGTACCTGGGGTCAACAGTGCAAAGTAATGGAGCGTGTGTTAGGGAAGTAAAGAAAAGAGTGCAGGCAGGGTGGAGTGGGTGGAGAAGAGTGACAGGAGTGATTTGTGATAGTAGGGTATCTGCAAGAATGAAAGGGAAAGTTTATAGGACTGTGGTGAGACCTGCGATGTTGTATGGTTTAGAGACAGTGGCATTGAGTGAAAGACAGGAGGTGGAGCTGGAGGTAGCAGAGCTGAAGATGTTGAGGTTTTCGTTGGGAGTGACGAGGATGGACAAGATTAGAAATGAGTTTATTAGAGGGACAGCGCATGTAGGATGTTTTGGTGACAAGGTGAGAGAGGCGAGATTGAGATGGTTTGGACATGTGCAGAGGAGGGACATGAATTATATTGGTAGAAGAATGCTGAGGATGGAGCCACCAGGTAGGAGGAAAAGAGGAAGGCCAAGGAGGAGGTTCATGGATGTGGTGAGGGAAGACATGCAGGTAGTTGGTGTTAAAGAGGCAGATGTAGAGGACAGGGTGGTATGGAGACGGATGATCCGCTGTGGCGACCCCTAATGGGAGCAGCCGAAAGAAGAAGAAGAAGAAGAAGAAGAAGTAAACCATGACTGACTGTTTCTATTAATTCCAGTCAATCTTCATGGTTCTTGAGTGTAAACCTCCACAGGAATCTTGTGAATTTTTAGACTGTTCATGAGGAACCATCTGCAGCACCAGTGCATGGTCTTCAATTGAAAAGACCCAGAAGAAAGGTGTCAGAATGAATCAGGCAGGTTTTCAAGCAAGAATTCAATACGATTCAGTTTAATATTTAGAGCAATTTTTAACAATGGACATTGTTTCAAAGCAGCTTTAGGTTTATTCCAATTGAGCAAGCCTGTGGCAAGGAAAAACCACATGAGACTTCATGATAAACAAATCTTGAGAGAAACCAGACTTTAAAAGTAAACCATCTTCATCAAATGTTGATTAATTGCATTTCCATCATTGTTGTGGTGTACTTTTCAGTGATATGCGCTGAATGCAGACTTGTTTCTTGTAAACTGGACACCAGTGGTTAAGGCTCTCAGTTACTGATCAGAAAGTCAGGAGTTCATGCCCTGGATTCGCCAATCTGCCACTCTTAGGAAACCCTGAACAGGTCCCTGAACCATCCGTGCTCTAGGGGCGCTGTATCGCGGCTGACCCTGCGCTCTGACCCCAGATTCCTAACGTCACTGGGATATGTGAAGAAAGAATTTAGCTGTAAAGTACATTATTTTTTCTTTTCTGTTGATATTAATTTTAGTCCCAAATTCAACCGCAAAAAGTTCTTGAATCAAGTCAAGTTTTTTTCCATAGCACTTTTTCAATGGACGTTGTTTTAAACAGCTTTACAGAATTTAAGAATTTAAGTGAATGATGTGTAATTATTCCTGATGATGAAGCCTAGGGGAAATTGGGGCAAGGAAAAACTCCCTTAGATGTTATGATGAAAAAACCTTAAAAGGAACCAGACTCAAAAGCGGAACCTCATCCTCATTTGGGTGAAAGTCTGGTCATGTGGAACTCCAGCTGAATCTCCTGCTGCACAGAGTGTCTCTAATCAAAGAGAACTCCATCCAGATGTTCACCGAAGGATCACCGATCACTCGTACCTCAGGAGCATGTTTAACTAAACAGAGACAGAGAGTAAACGGGGTGACATGGAGAGAGAACCATGGATTTTTGTGTATCTATTTTATTACATTATAAAGCATACATAAGCTCATATAAAGACATTTGTTTTCAAAAAGATTTTAACAGGGAACCATTTAGTTCATTAATGAATTCAATGAATCAATTAAATCATTTAATTTTGATATAAATGCTTATTTCAACATTGGTAAGCACACTGAGAAAGTAAGTCAGCTAAAAGGCTACGTAAGACCTTCCTGACTACTCACATAAACCTGCTTATACATTCATATTCCAACAGGCACAAGCTGTTATAATAATAATAATAATAATAATAATAATAATAATAATAATGCATTTTGTTAATATTCTTCAGTTTATGTCAAGCTATTTGTTCTAACTGTCATACAGTGTAACTCCACGTCTTTGTTTCATAGACACAAATAATGTAAAAAGCTCATGAATAAAACAAAGCACACAAACCTGTTTATAACTGTTTATTCCAACAGTCATAAGCTGTCACAATAACATCTTTTGTTAATTTAACGTGGCTATACATTCTGTAGAGTCATATAATTGTCATACAGTGGAACTCCACATTTTTGTTTCACATACTCAAATGACAACAAACTCATGAACATTCTCCTGGATGTGAGTGTTCATAAGGCATCATAACGCATGCATAAGATCTGTATTTCTGTCTATCGCTATTTCTCTCTCTCTCTCTCTCTCTCTCTCTCTCTCTCTCTCTCTCTCTCTCTCTCTCTCTCTCTATCTTTCTATCTTTTTTCTTCTTTCCTCATCATTTGACTCTGAGTGTGGTGTGGTGTGTGTGTGCGTGTGTGCGTGTGTGCGTGTGTGTGTGTGTGTGTGTGTGTGTGTCTGTGTGCGCAGTGTTCATTTGGTCAACCGTGCAGGATTGGCATGTGTATGAACACCAGCCGTGACCCTGTGGGGTGCCGATATATATAAATGTGAATGGAGAGCAGACTGATCAAAGCTGGTGATTAATCCGCCTCAGGCTGGAGACACGAGACGCTATCGAGCCAACATGTCCTCTGTCTCCAAAAGACCACCCATAACAACCTTCATTACACAGTTTATATCAAACTATTATTCATTTTACTCTTTATTAATCAGGATATTATTCATAGCATGGAAATGAGCAGCACAAACCACAAAAACAACAACCGCCATCACCACAACAACAACCACCACAATAACAACTACAAATAGCACCATAGCCACCACAAAAATGACAAGAAAAAAAAAACACTACAAAGACTATAACAACCACCACAACTTCAAGAACAACAACCACCACACCCACAACAACAAGAACCACCACAATAACAATTACCACCACAATTATAAGAAAAACAACCACCACAAAAATAACAACTCAAGTCAAGTCAAGTCAAGTCAAGTCAAGTCAAGTCAAGTTTATTTCTATAGCTCTTTTCACAACAGACATTGTCTCAAAGCAGCTTTACAGAAATCAACAGTTAAAGTGAATGGTGTGTATTTATCCCTGATGAGCAGCCGTGGTGACTGTGGCAAGGAAAAACTCCCTTAGATGTAATGAGGAAGAAACCTTGAGAGGAACCAGACTCAAAAGGGGAACCCATCCTCATTTAGGTGACATCAAGAGTTTGATCATAAATCTTTCAACAAAACAGAACACTGGAGAGTGAGAACTAACATGAGCACTGGAGATTATAAGTAAATGTTCTTTCTACAGTCTTTGGTATAAAATTAGGAGCTACTGAGCCCACATTTGTGATCATCACAGATCCAGCATCAGCTTCTCCATGCCAGAGCCTTTAAACACTCCAGGAGGTCCAATGTCAAAACTCCACACATGTAGTGGGATCCAATTGGCACTGGTACGTCTCTAGATGGTTCGGGATGTTTGCGAGGTTCGGCATCTACTTCTTTACAGTTCATAATCTTCACGAGGTGGGACGTGACTGGAGCTGGCCAAACCTCAGGAAGCCTCGGGATGGGGAGAGAAAGAGAAGCAGTGGAGAGGAATTAGCGTAGAACTCTTGCTGCCGCATTCTGGACTAACTGAAGCTTGTTTATTAATGATGCAGGACATCCACCTAGTAACGCATTACAGTAGTCTATTCTGGAGGTCATAAACGCATGGACGAGCTTTTCTGCATCGGATATATACAACATGTTTCTTAGCTTAGAAATATTTCTAAGGTGAAAGAAGGCTGTTTTTGTAGCTTGGTTGATATGATATTTGAAAGATAAGTTGCTGTCTAAAATAACTCCCAGGTCTTTTACCATCGAACTAGTGGTTACAGAGCATCCGTCTAAATGCAGGTTTAGATGCTGGAGCTTCTGTATACTAGTTTTTGGGTCGGTGAGCAAAATCTCCGTCTAATCAGAATTTAAAAGTAGAAAGTTATGGGTCATCCAATCTCTTATTTCCTTAACACACTCAGTTATCCGAGTTAATTGAGCTGTATCGCCTGGTTTAGATGAGATATATTGCTGGGTATCATCAGCATAACAATGGAAGCTAATTCCATGCCTTCTAATAATATTTCCTAACGGAAGCATGTATATTGTAAAGAGCAGTGGTCCCAAAACCGAACCTTGTGGCATGCCAGAATTCACTAGCATTAGCCTGGATAGCTCTCCATTTAAATCTACGAAATGGTAACGATAGGACAGGTAGGATTAAAACCAGCTTAATGCCTGTCCCTGTATGCCGATGTAATTCTGTAAGCGATCTAGGAGGAGATCATGATCTATAGTGTCGAATGCAGCACTAAGATCTAGTAAAACTAACAGCGAGATAAAGCCTTGGTCTGAAGCTAAAAACAGGTCATTAGTGATTTTAACTAGAGCAGTTTCTGTGCTATGATGGGGCCTAAAACCTGATTGAAATTCTTCAAAGATATTGTTCTCTTGCAAATAGGAACAGAACTGGGCAGCGACAATCTTTTCTAAAATCTTAGACATAAATGGGAGATTTGAAATGGGTCTGTAATTCTATAGCGTGTTTGGATTGGTTTTTTAATGAAACCATAACCAACCATACAACCATAGCAACAACCACAACTATCACCACAAGAACAATAACCACCACCAAAACTACAAGAACAACAACCATCACAGCAACTACAAGATCAGGAACCACCACAACTACAAGAACAACAACCACCACACCCACAACAACAATAACCACCACAATAACAACTACCACCACAATTATAAGAAAAACAACCACCACAAAAATTACCACCTCAATAACAACCATAGCAACAACCACAACCATCACCACAAGAACAATAACCACCACCAAAACTACAAGAACAACAACCATCTCAGCAACTACAAGATCAAGAACCACCACAACCACCACAACATTAACAATAACAACATCCACAACCATTGCCACAAGAACAATAACCACCACAACAACCATTACCACCACGACCACCATCACCCCAACAACTGCAAAATCAACCACAGCCACAACAACTACATTTACATTTACATTACATTTGCGCATTTAGCAGACGCCCTTATCCAGAGCGACGTACAAAAGTGCTTTAAATCTCTACAACTACAAGAACAGCCATTACAACAGCTACAAGAACAACAACGATCACCATCACCACAACAATATCCATTACAATAACAACTATTGCAACAACCACCACCATCACCACAAGAACAATAACCACCACAACAACAACAACCAACACCACCACTACCATAACAACCTTCACAATAAATGCAACAATGATCATCACCACCACAACAGCAATTGCAACCACCACCACCACCACCACCACCAAAACAACCACAACAAACACAATAACAACTACACCACTTGCAACAATAACAGTAATAATAATGTGATTAAGATGGTTTGGACATGAGCAGAGGAGGGACATGGGGTATATCAGTAGGAAAAGGCTGAGGATGGAGCCACCAGGAAGGAGGAAAAGGGGAAGACCAAGGAGGAGGTTTATGGATGTGGTGAGGGAAGACAGGTGTAGAGGACAGGGGGGTATGGAGACGGATGATCCGCTGTGGCGCCCCCTTAAGGGAGAAGCCGAAATAAGAATTATATATATATATATATATATATATATATATATATATATATATATATATATATATATATATATATATATATATATATATATAAATGTATATTATATTATATTATATATATATATAATATTTTTAGCCGAGTGTATTTATTTATCTATTTATTTTTATTGTATGCGTGTCTTTTATATTATGACAACTTTTATTTTGTCGTGGTCCGGAAGCTTCCGTTTCCGGTGGGTTTGACACTGCTCATGAGAGCGCTCGGGATGTCCTTGTTAGAAAAGCAGGTGGTCTGATGAAGGAGGGGATAATAAATATGGAGTAAAACACAGATATTATAATAATATACTCCTTGTAGACCTGCATTTATGAATAAAAAGCTGTAGTTTGCTGGTTTTAGGAGATGTTACGGACCGGAACTGCCGTTACCGGGTAAGAGCGCGCGCACATACATGCATATAGACATAATGTGGACATGTACGTGTATATGTATATGGGTTTTTGCGCATGCGCACTCTGCTAGGTAACTAATCTTTTATAAATGTTACTCCCCAGAGTGACCCTCGATCTAGTGCACTGTTAGAGCTATTAAAGGGATCACGTGGGAATGAGGAAGGGGAGTCTCGAGACAGAGCTAGCATAAACGGCTAGTTCTTGCTCCCCATATAATCCCAATTAGCTCATTTTTGGTCAAGACCATTGACAGTAGTGATGGTGACATGGCTGACATGTTGGACTCACCAGGTGTGTGAAAACCAACCAAACAAACAAACAAACAAAACAAAAACGAAAGTACTCCTGGACAGGTGTGTAGATGCTCAGTTGGTTTGGTTAATGGAGCTCTTGGACATTGTCCCAAAGCAGGACACTTCTGCACAAAGGACAGAATATGTTGTAGGGTTTTGTGAGAAGAACTTAAATGTTCCTTGAGGGTTCTTGTGTCTCACTTGCATACTTGAATCAATGAATAAATCTACACTGGTGCACTAGATTTCAAACTGCAGATAAATCAGACTACAACTCTGTTCTGAGTCACACTTCTTCATGTAGCTCTGTCTCGTCCTGACGTCTCGCATCGTCACTTAGCTCTGTCTCGTCCTGACGTCTCACATCATCTCTTAGCTCTGTCTCGTCCTGACGTCTCACATCGTCATGTAGCTCTGTCTCGTCCTGACGTCTCACATCGTCATGTAGCTCTGTCTCGTCCTGATGTCTCACATCGTCATGTAGCTCTGTCTCGTCCTGACGTCTCACATCGTCATGTAGCTCTGTCTCGTCCTGACGTCTCACATCGTCATGTAGCTCTGTCTCGTCCTGACGTCTCACATCGTCATGTAGCTCTGTCTCGTCCTGACGTCTCACATCGTCATGTAGCTCTGTCTCGTCCTGACGTCTCACATCGTCATGTAGCTCTGTCTCGTCCTGACGTCTCACATCATCACTTAGCTCTGTCTTGTCCTGATGTCTCACATCGTCATGTAGCTCTGCCTCGTCCTGACGTCTCACATCGTCATGTAGCTCTGCCTCGTCCTGACGTCTCACATCGTCATGTAGCTCTGTCTCGTCCTGACGTCTCACATCGTCATGTAGCACTGTCTTGTCCTCACGTCTCACATCATGTAGCTCTGTCTCGTCCTGATGTCTCACATCGTCATGTAGCACTGTCTTGTCCTCACGTCTCACTTCATGTAGCTCTGTCTCGTCCTCACGTCTCACATCGTCATGTAGCACTGTCTTGTCCTCACGTCTCACTTCATGTAGCTCTGTCTCGTCCTCACGTCTCACATTGTCATGTAGCTCTGTCTCGTCCTCACGTCTCACATTGTCATGTAGCTCTGTCTTGTCCTCATGTCTCACATTGTCATGTAGCTCTGTCTCGCTTCGTCATGTCTCACATTGTCATGTAGCTCTGTCTCGTCCTCATGTCTCACATGATCATGTAGCTCTGTCTCACCCTCACATCTCGCATCGTCATGTGGCTCTGTCTAGTCTTCAACTCTCACATGGTGTGTGGAGAAAAAAAAAAAGAAAATTTACCCAG
The DNA here is from genome assembly GCA_039877035.1 of Silurus lanzhouensis. Lineage (NCBI taxonomy): Eukaryota > Metazoa > Chordata > Actinopteri > Siluriformes > Siluridae > Silurus > Silurus lanzhouensis. The sequence goes on from JBCEWE010000142.1 coordinate 6,434,833, forward strand.
ACAGATGTGTAGATTCAAAGATCGTAATTTTTTTGGGGCCCTTGGAAATTGTCCCAAAACAGGACACTATGCACAAGAACAGAATATAGTTTAGGGTTTAGTGAGAAGAACTTGGGTCTGTGGACAAGATGTTCCTCCAGTGTTCTTGTGTCTCAAATGGTCATAAACCTTTGTCTTATCCTTGTGTTTCACTTGGTCATGCACCTCAATACACCGTGTGGACACCTGACCTTCACACCTTGACCTGCTGGTTGGACGTTTGAGACAAAATTTGGAAGCATATGGTGCTAAGGTCTTCTGGTTCTCCTGACGAACCCAAAACAAAAAAATAAAGATCAAGAGCTGTTTATATTTTTCACGTTTTTTTTCTTTCCTCAGTGGTGTTTTTAACGACGTAAGCGTTTTTTTCCTCTTTAGCATGGAGTGCAGGAATCTTCTCCGCTCCAGACTGGGTGGAATTCGGCTTGGCATCCCGCTGCAGAAGCTCCACCCCTTGTCCCGTGCCATCCACCATCGCTACTCTGCCAACCCGGCCCCTCAGCGCCCCCCTCACCGGCTTTACACCTCCCTTTCCAGGCTCCCTGTGCGGCCACCGAGGTCTCGCTCGGGACACGGCTACCAGCAGCAGCGCTCCTTCTGGGTGGCTCGTCTGGCGGCTCGGCTGCTGAAACTGCGCTACATCCTGCTGGGGTCTGCAGTCGGAGGAGGCTACACCGCTAAAAAGGTACTGCCACCATGCCAGAGGGTCTGAATACTTTTGAGCCGTCTTTACAAGATTTTACAACTATCGCAAAGTTTATATATTTATATATGCACGCTATGAGGTCGGTGCTCCCTGTGACTGTGAGTGCAGCCTTTTGCTGACGGCATGTTACAAAACTACAAATCTTTTTGATACCACCTTGTGTGTGGGTGTGTGTGTGTGTGGGTGTGTGTGTGTGTGTGTGGGTGTGTGTGTGTGTGGGTGTGTGTGTGTGGGTGTGTGTGTACATATATACATACAGGGGATGCAGACTTTTGCACTTGTCTCTAAACATACACATGGGCATGCTTTTCTTTTTTCTGATCCATAATGGATGATCTCATGCCTTTCCTTGTAGACGTACGACGAGTGGAAGGACATGCTTCCTGATCTGAGCGAGTACACGTGGATCATCCCGGGCTTCGTTTGGGAGCTCGGCGACAACATCGACTTCGGTACGTGCTTTATAAAAAAAACTAAAATAAAAAAAAAATCACGTTGACGTGTCGTTAGATCGATTCGAAAACCGTAATAACGAGGCTTTGTTGTTGTTTATATCGTACTAAAGAGAAGCTAGCGAGGGCTTTGCCTGAAATGGAGGAGATCGCCAAGCTGCTGCCGGACTTCGAGAAGATCGGAGAGAACTTCACTTTCCTCAAGGGCCTGCTGTCGAGCGGTGAGTCTTGTGTACACACACACACACACACACACACACACACACACACACCACACACACACACACACAGAGGAATGAGACAGTATCTCTGACTTGCTAGTAAGATAAAAAATAAACACATTTTGCATCTCAAAGCCAAATTATGTTGATAAAGTTGAAATTTACTGCACCAGAAATAGGGCGTGGCCCAAAAGGGCGGGGCAAACGTCAAATAGACGCTCCAATGTCATGTTTTGTTTCGAGAAATTATCGTCTGTACTGAACAGTGATTCCTAATGTATTAATGTATTGTTTAATGGCTGATACCGATAGCTAGGTTGGATCGTACTTGGCGATAACTGATTAATCACGCAATCATTGTTTTTAAAATGAAACAAAAAAAATTTTCCAAAATATTAATAGTACCGAAGTTTATATAAAAAAAGTACTGAATGATAAAAATGTTTAAAATTAAATAACTATGAATATATTAATACAGATTAGGGTGAAATAAGACTTTTGAACTAAAACTAATAGTAACAGCGAATAAATAAAAACAATTACATCCAAAATGAATAATAATAATAATAAAAAAAAAATTTAATAAAATAAAGACACTTTAAAAACAAACAATAGATTTTACTTGTGAAACAGAAGAAACTTAAATAGTTAAAGAACTGCAAGCGATTTACGAGTAACATGCGTCAGTTCTTTTTCCGTTTTCATATTCAAGTTCAAAAGCCTCAAATTATGGTGTCCAGTGAGTCGGCTCCTCCTGGCATTATACTGTCTAAAAAAAAACAAACAAACAAACAAAAAAAAAACCGGGATGTGGTGCCTGTGATTCGCTTCTAGAGCTCGTACTGTATAATGACAGCGGACCTTTTCAGCAACTCAGCAACAGACGCAACCCGGAAAAACTATCGGTATGGATTTTAAAAGTGGCGTCCTCACCTCACCTACCTCAGTACCTGACTTTACTAACACCCTCGTGGCTTTTTTGTGTCAGAGCTTCTGGTCTGTACCGTTCTTTACCTTACAACCAGTCAGATGCCGGAATTCAACAGCGATATGCTGAAGTTATTTGTATTAGTGATGCATCAAAATGAAATATAATTCTTTTCAGATGATGTGTTACAATGATCCCATTGTAACTTAAAAATAGAAAAGTGGAGACATGGCCTAACCCACCCAGTGGTCTTGAGTTATGGTGATCAGTTTGGGGTAGTATACTGTAATTTGTTAATAATTGAATTTCGTTAAGAGTCGTAGCGCTGTAAGTCGACCCATCGTAACCCGAGGACCACGTTTATATTAAAAATCAAGTGGAAAAAATGCAAAGCAAAGAAATGACCTGCACCTTAGGTAAAAACAAGCAAGTACAAACACAGGGCAGTGGTGGTTCACTGATTAAGGCTTTGGGTTACTGATCAGAAGGTCAGGGGTTCAAGCCTCGGTATCACCAAGCTGCCAGAGCAAGACTTTAACCCTCTGTGCTCCAGGGGTGCTGTATCATGGCTGACCCTGTGCTCTTACCCCAACCTTCCTAACATTGCTGGAATATGCAAATAAATCATTTCACTGTGCTGTAAAGTTCATGTGAGAAATAAAAATACGCACTAAATTTTATAACATTTCAAATATAATTCATTAATTGATTGAATTTAAAAAAAGTCTCGTTTATTATATATAATTTGTTTTTGTATTTTTTTCCTCACTACTTCCTGTATCAGTGTATTGATGTACTGTAGTACTGATTATTATGAGATGATGATGATGATGACGACGATACCGGCTGATTTTCTGGACTTACAGTGTCTGAATTGCTGCTTCTTCTCAGGGAACATAAGAAATCAGTCCAGCTGTTTTTCAAGTCCTTTTTTTTTTTCATATTTATATGTTCCTCTTGTTCCCTCCTTTCCTTCCCTCCACATTTTTCACAGGTGTGAATAGTGCAGTCATTGGAGCTTCTGGTCTGCGTCTGTTGTTAGGTGTGTAAACAGCACACTGTGTCCCCCTCTGTCTTCCTCCTATTGTCCCCACATCAGCTGTCCATCTATCTAGATATCTATCTATTTATTTGTATTTATTTATTTATTATTTTTTTTGCTCAAGTTAAAATATTGTTTAAAATAAAGAAGGAATACAAATAAGTCAAATGGTCAAATCAAGTAAAGGTATGAATGAGTGAAAATGAAGGAGCTTCTCTTTAATGTATTTTCTCCTGGAATATTTAGAGACACTCCGTCACTGTGAACTTTGTTTAGAAAATTAGTTTTGAGTTGAGTGTTAATCAACGACGGACTAAAAAGCTTCAAAGCCCTTGTGTGTTTCTGATACAATTTCCTTTTTTATTTCTATTTTGCATGATCTGCACTTTTTTTTTCTTTTTTCTTCAAAAAAAATTTAAATTCTTATTTTTTTTTTCCTCAAATGTTCTTCAGAAAGATTTACAGCTCCGAAAGTGCAACAGCCGCGATTTCCAAACAAAACACGATAATCAGCTCGGCCTTCATTGTGTGTGTTAAAGGAAAATTATTATATTATTATTATTATTATTATATTATTATTATTATTATTATTATTATTATTATTATTTTATTATATTATTATTATTTTTATTATTATTATTATCATTATTTTATTATTATTATATTATTATTATTATTATTATTATTATTTATTATTATTATTATTATTATTATTATTATTATTATTACCATTTTTAATATTATTATTATTCAATAAATTATAGATTGAATAATAAACAAATGAAATAATAATTATTTTAATTCAATATAATTGTTCAATATTTAGAAATGTTTTATTGATTATATATTAATGCTGTTCAATAAAAAAAATGTAAATAAAAAATTTTGTATTCATTAAACATTTTTTAATAAATCTGTTCATTATTAACATTTACTATATAAAATTTTAACTTTGTTAAATATGATTATAATTATTGTTATTTATATATTACAAATAAAACTAATAATCAATAAAAGGTTGAAAGAATATTTATATCTATATATATTTTTTATATATTCACACACAGTGCAACCTCGATACTCGCGGGGGTTTCGTTCTATGACCCGTCGCGAGTAACAAAATAAGGGCGAGGTTTTGTCTCTCCTGGTGATGTTGCCTTTCTCAATGAGCTCTACTGTGTGAATTACTGTGTCATAAATGTTTTATTTACCACTTTAAATTACAATAATAGTTTTTCAAACATTTGTATGTAAATTATTCGCGAGTTACTCTCAGTCCGGTTCCAAATGAAAAGTCGCCAACTATCGAAGTCGCAAGTATCAAGAACTAAATAATAATAATCATATAAGAAGGTGTAAAAGTTTAGGCGCCCTGCTATAACCCATTGTTGGAAGCAGGACGTGACCATGAAGTTCAGTCTGCTGTACTAGATTAGCACCATGTTCAGTGTGTGTGTGTGTGTGTGTGTGTGTGTGTGTGGGTGTGTTAGTTAATAGTTGCCACAGACGCTGGGTAATGTGTTTGTGTGTGTGTGTGTTTTTTTCCCTCAGAAACCCCAGGCGAGCCGAACCTAAGCGCTTCCGAGATCCAGGGCACAGGAGCTGGCTCTGAGGACGGTGACAAATTTAAGAAGGCAAGTCCATCCCCATTTCCTCTAATTTAGTCCCAAAAGCCTGCAAGATGCTCACAGCTTCACCAGGGTACACTATCTGGCCAAAAGATAGTCTTCTCCAACTATCTTCTCCATTTGCTCTAACCTCCACTCTTCTGGGGCACTGTCATGGTGGAGCAGCTTTGGGCCTCCAAGTTCAAGTGAAGGAAAAATCTCATGTGGTAACAGTTTGGAGAAGAACCCCATATGGCTGGAAGAGTCAGGTCTCCCAATTCTTATGGCCATATAGTGTCCAGTGGACTGACCATGCTAATCGCAGCTTTGAGGCGATAATCATTTGCTTGCTGAAACTCGGAATTGTCCGATCTTGTCGCCACGGTGCGAATTTTCTCCGTTTACGCCAAAGCTACACGATGCGATCTCGGAGCTACTTCCTGCGCGAGGTTTTATACAGTACTGTGATACTAATGCCCAACAAATTCTTTTGTTCCTTTGAATGCATTTCTGATCATTTATTTTCAGCTCCTCGTTTTTTTGAGCCATTGCTTTTTCTTGCGCTTTCCTGTTTCGTCATTTCCTTTCCGCTTGTCTTTTTTTTTTCGCTTTTTACCCGTTCAAATGTTGGAATAAGTATGGATAGAACTGTAATGTTAAACATAGCGATGTTTTTATTGACTTAGCATGCATTCACTTAGGGTTCACAACTAGGGTTGTGGAATTCGGGGAATTTCCATGGAAATTAACAGCAATTCATGGAAATAAACTAAAGTAATTAAGTGTGATTGTCCTTAAAGTGTCCATGTGCAGTATAGTGTGGTACAAACTGCAGGGCCACTGAGGCCACGCCCCCTACATGCCAGTGTACATTCCTCTATAACGTAACACACATCATTTCTACAATCCTGCACACTATGCTATGTATAAGGTGTTGTGCAACAAAATTATAGTGTTGTAAAAATACATAGCAGACTGTCCAAAAAAAAAGACCCCCCAACCCACAAACAATCCCCTTCAGTCACATGGTTCACAACACTATTTTGCCCGTAGTATTCCATCTTGTTTTTTTTCACCAACAGACCATTCTCACAAGAAGACGGTTCTTATGTGTCACATGTATTATACAGCACAGTAAAATACCTTCACATATAGCAGCCATGTTAGAAAGCACAGGGTCAGCCATGAAACAGCGCCATTAGAGCACACAGGTTTAAGGGCCTTGCTCAAGGGCCCGAAAGTGGCAGCTTGGCAATACTGGGGCTTGAACCCACAACCTTCCGGTCAGTAACCCAATTGAGTTGGACAGTCTAGAGTCAAGTAAGAGTCAGAAAGGAAATCGAATTCATCCACCGTATACGCAGCAGATCCCTGACCCCAGTTTAATCCCCTTTTTGATAATTCAAGGTTACATTTAGATGTAAATGTTATATAAACACATCTCTGTACGAAAAATTCGTGGCAGAGACGAAACAAGTGGCAGTGTGTTTTTGAATGGGGGTGTGTGTGTGTGTGTGTGTGTGTGTTTGTGTGTGTGTAGGAGAGAAAAGTGTGTATGAATGCAGGATTTCTGAGAGCTTAACCTCTCAAATCTTCATGTAAAAGTTTCACTACGCTTTTAGCTGCCTTGCTGCATTCCGGTCTCGTTTTCCTGAGGCAAAGATCGGATTAGATCCAATAGATAGATTGGATTTATTTATCCGATCTGCAGTGTGAGCTGAGCAATAGCTGGATCACGTTGATTTTTTTTTTTGATTTTTTTTTAAGCTGATTTCAGGACTGAAGATTTTCCATTCGCACTGACGTCAATTATACTCGTTATATTACTGAAGCCTAAGAAACCATTACTTTTTATTTTATTGATTTATTAAACTTAAAATCTTTTTATCTTTTACATAGTAACATATTTGTTTATGATTTACAAATATTTTTTCTTTTTCTTTTTCTTTTCTGTTTTTCACGTATTGATTACCTTTTCAATTATTGATTGACCTTTCACTATTTGTTAATTTATTCACATTTATTTACATATATTTAATTCTTACTTATATATTTGTTGATTTCTGATTCTGTTATTTTCATTTTAACTGGATTTTTTTCAGCCTATTTTATTATTATTTTTATTTATTATTTATGCCTTTTTAAAGACGTTCTGTTTTATTTATTCATATCTTTTTTTGTTTAAAAATATTTCTTATACATTTCTTGATTTTTAGAATTAACATAAAATTATGATTATTTAGTGCTTTTTAAAAAAATTTTTTATTAGATTTTAACCTGTATTTATCAACATGAAGATTTTTTTTTTGACAGATTATAAAATAGTTATCTGATAAAAATCCCTGCTTAATTTCTTAAACAAAAATTTTGCTACAAAAAAAAATAAAAGCATCGATGTTAATATATTACATTCTAAGTATTCTCATTTTCCAGACTTTCTTTCATCACCGCTGTCTCCTCGTTTCACATACCGTAATTGCTGGACTATTAAACGCACCCAAATATAAGCCGCACCCACTGAATTTGACATAGACGTTTATTTTGAACATAAATAAGCCGCACCTGTCTATAAGCCGCAGTCTACACTGAAACTAATGAACTTTACACAGGCTTTAATGAAAGACAGTGTCTGTTACACAGTGTAACGGGTGAAATATTTTGTGGCTCCTTTAAGAGCAGAGCGGCATTGTGGGAATAGCCTGCTGTTGCATTTTTTCCAGTATTACTGCGTGTGTGCAAGACCGAGGAATATGTCCTTATTATTTTCTGATGCTCATTTCTAAGTTTCTTTGACTAACCCATAACGCTGTTGCCAAGAAAAATAAAAAAGCACGAGTTTTGGAAACCTGTCTGTGCTTATATGATTTCTGTTGCAACTGGAGTTAGCGAGCGCTCCCTTCACCCAGACTCAACGCGCTACAACGGCTTGTATCTAAACAGTAGCCGACCAAGAAAGTCATTGTTCACTGTCTTCCTCCTTCCTTTCACAACTATTTCTCTCTGAAGTTTATCGTTTGGCATCGCCGTGCGTGTAAAAAAAAAAAAAGTTTTTTCTCTCGATGCCGTGCCGCTCAGAACACAGGTGAGGTGCGTTTTTTTTTGTTTCCGTTCGAACATTTCATTGGTCTAATGTTATGGGGTTCAGATTTTTGGCTTGAAGTTTGTGAAACCGGGAAAAACCCAGGAAAAATTCATAAATTAGCCGCATCGTTGTTTAAGCCGCGGGGTTCAAAACGTGGGAAAAAAGTAGCAGCTTATAGTCCGAAAAATACGGTAGTTCTCGTCCTACTCCAGCGTCATGTGATCAGGTTGATTGACAGCTGACTCTGCCTCTCTCTCTCTCTCTCTCTCTCTCTCTCTCTCTCTTTCTCTCTCTCTCTCTCTCTCTCTCTCTCTCACTCTCACACTATGCCGTCCCTCAGCAGGGGCTGCTTCGAGATCTCATTCTCATTCAACAGCAGATCCAGCAGCATGAAGAGGAAGTGCGGCGGGCGGCGGCCGCTAACGAGCCCCGCCCAGGCCGTGCTAAGACTCCGCCCCCAAGCCAGGCCCCGAAATTCCCCCACAAGGTGAAGGTCCATCTCCCAGCACGTCCACTGCAGCCGTCCTCACCCCAGTCTTACAAGAAAATACACAAACTTTGAGCAGGGAATTTATTCATCAATGGAGTAAATTCCCTGAGAAATTGATTGTTTATTTCAATTATTTTTCTCTTAACCTTATTTATTTCTATTTATAATAATAAATCCCAATAGAACGACTGGAGTGAGAACGCTGAAGTTTGAAGTAGTGTATCTGAGGACCTGAAGTGGCCCCTCTTCATTTAGTTCAGTAGCACTTTAAAATCGTGTTATGAATAAAAAAATAAAAAAAAAGAGTTTATTACTTTTATTTCCGTTTTTATTTAACAGGTGATTAATTTATCACAATCACATAAATGGGGAAAAATGGAAAAAATAGAAGAAAAAAAAAGAAAACAGCATTTTGGGGTATTTGTTTATTTATTTAATTTATTATACCTTTTACACATCAATTAATTTACTTCTTTACTTGCATTACTCATTTTGCATTTATTAATTTTTTAAACTCTTTTATCCATTTAAGTAATTATTTATAAAAATATATATATATTTACTTATTTCTTCTTTTTTTTTTTTATGTGTAGTTTCAATAATCATTAATTAAAATTGGAGCCCCACTTTTTTTCTTTCAAATTTTTTGCTTGAATTTTTTAAAGAATTTCTTTTAAGTTTTTAATTGATAATCTGTTGTATAGTATTTGACTCATAGACACTGATTATTCTTCAACATTAGCCTTTAGTTAATAAACCCCTCGCTACACCTTCACAACGCCTGGTTCCATTCCTGAACCGTCGGCAGCATTTCGATGGTGTGCAAAAGTTTGTGCAGACCGCGATATGAAATAAGTGGTAACAAATTGCACAATATGGAATATAGTTTATGGATGTAGGTAACAATATGGTATTATTACTGGAAAATAAGTTCAAACTTTTGCACCGTTATAATTTAACAGTTATAATTTATATGAAGTTGCTGTACTTTTTTTTGTTTTTTTTGTTAAATCATGATTCGTTGAAAAAAGCGATTTATTTTTTATTTTTTTTATTTGTAGATAAGGTGAAATCTGAGTGCTGGAATCCATGATGTAGCAGGGGGTTGCTTGGGGTGGGGAATTGCAGGGGGGTAAATACTTTCACACACTTGTAGATGGTTGTCCGATAAAGTTTTTTGTGTTTGTGAACAACAGGAACAGAAAAACAAGAAGTGTCTCTTTTTGCTCTATAATCAGTGTGACTCGGTGCTGGTGTGGTACTAACACGGCATGCACTAGTGTTTCCTGCCGATTTCAGTAATCAGAATGACTGTGTGTGTGTGTGTGTGTGTGTGTGTGTGTGTGTGTGTGTGTGTGTGTGTGTGTGTGTGTTATATGGATAATAATTCCCTGTCAATCCCATGCGATCTTTACTCTCCTGTAATTTGTGTGGGTCTGTGTGTCAGAAATGCATTAAAGGTGCAATTATTGTCACCGGATTAAAATTCCTTCTTTTTTTTCTACAGGGCTTCTTTTCTAACATGATTGCAATGATTATACTTTTTTGTTTTTTTTCTTTTGCATCCTCCGCTCGGGTGGCGAGTCGGACCGGGGGGCCGGCTGCACGAGGATCGGGTCGGAGAAGAGTTGTCGTGTGTGAGGTGTAACTTTCTGTTCTGTGTGTTTTTAGCCTTCAGATAAGGAGAAAGTGGACCAGCTGCAAGAGGAGCTCATGCGCACACAGGTGAGTCCAATCCCGGTTTAATATCATAATGTGGATCAACGTTCATTAACCTACATTTATGCATTGGACTTGCACTTTGTGGCCAAAAGTATTGGAACACCCGACTTTTCAGAACATCTTCCCAGAAGAGTGAAGGATGTTATAAGAGAAATGGAGACTAAATGTGGGGTGGGCTGCTCAAAAATTAAAGCACATCCCAAATCTTACGCTCGGGTGTCCACAAACCTTTGGCCATAGAGTGTATGTAATACGGAACGTAAAGCTTGGAGACTCGAACACCGGTGTGACTGGAGAACGAGCTGATTCGTTTCTCCTGTTCTGTAGCTGAAGTACCAGCGGATGTTGGAGCGTCTGGAGAAGGAGAATAAAGAGCTGAGGAAAGTGGTGCTGCAGAAAGATGACAAAGGGATTCATCAGAGGAAAGTCAAGGTCAGAGCTCAGCCTTCCTGGTGTCTCCATGTCAATCCTTCCACCTGATGTCTGAGGACAATCCAGGGCGAAGGGTTTATTTATTTATTTCATTTTATTTTTTCGCATGAAACGATTATAAGATTGATTTTTGGTCCTTTTTTCTTCAGAAGTCACTGATTGACATGTACTCTGAAGTCCTGGACATCCTCTCCGATTATGATTCCAACTACAACACTCAAGATCACCTGCCCAGGGTCAGTGCTCAGCCTGAACACACCTCTCATATCAAACCCTAGCAGGATAAATCAATAATAAACAGAGCTCAGAGAATATTGTTTATTCTAAAGTGGGCGTGTCCTCATCGATGGTGTTCAGGTGGTGGTTGTAGGTGACCAGAGTGCAGGAAAGACCAGCGTGTTGGAGATGATCGCTCAGGCTAGGATCTTCCCTCGAGGCTCAGGAGAGATGATGACCAGGTCTCCTGTCAAGGTAAGAAACATGGATCTATATATTGGTCTTCACTTGTGTGTGTGTGTGTGTGTGTGTGTGTGTGTGTGTGTGTGTGTGTGTGTGTGTATATGTATATGAACATGTATATCTATATGTCTGTCTGTCATTCTGTCTGTCTATTTATCTGTCTGTCTGTCTATCAATCTGTTGATCTATTTGTCTGTCTGTATTTGTATTTCTGTCTGTACGTCTATCTATATATCTATATGTCTGTCATTTTGTCTGGCAGTCTTTCTATTAATTTGTCTGTGTGTCTGTATCTATTTGTCTGTCCATCTGTCTTTCATTCGGTCTGTCTATCTAATAATCAATTTGTCTGTCTGTCTTTGTAAGTCTGTCTGTCTGTCTGTCTGTCTGTCTGTCTGTCTGTCTGTCTGTCTGTCTGTCTGTCTGTCTATCTAAACTATTCTCTTTAAAACAAAAATGCTCAGGTTGAGATGATCAGCATGTTTGTCTTTGTTTGTCCACTATGTCTAGCTGTTTTTCTCTCTGCCGTTCTCTCTCCCAGTTTCTTTTTTTAAAATCTGTGTTTCAGATGAATGAGTTTATGATTCTGGTTGGAATATACGTTATAGATAAAGCTGCAGTAAGTGTTGTACATTGTTGTCGTTCTGGAAGTTCGGTGTGCCAGTATTTATTGATTTATGTATGTTGTATAGGTGACTCTGAGTGAAGGCCCTCATCATGTGGCCATGTTTAAAGACAGTACCCGTGAATTCGACCTGGGAAAGGAGGATGATGTAGGATTATTATGATTATTATGATTATTATTATTATTACTACTACTACTATTGCAGTTTATTGGATTTAAAGAATTGCTCTTTTTTTAGCTGGCAGCTTTGAGGCGTGAGATTGAGTTAAGGATGAGGAAGAGTGTGAAGGACGGACAGACAGTCAGTCCAGAGGCAAGTAAATTTTAACTCTTATATATACAGACACACACACACACACACACACACACACACACACACACACACACACACACACACACACACATATATCCATATATTGCTTTGTGTTTGAATGTATTGTATTTTAACCCATTTTTCATTTCCCTTGTTTTTCCTGCAGACGATCTCATTAAGTGTAAAAGGCCCGGGGATCCAGAGGATGGTTCTGGTGGACTTACCAGGAGTGATCAGTGTAAGCTTCACCTCGATACAGTGTATCCAGAAAGTATTCATAGCTCTTCACTTTTTCCACATTTTGTTATGTTACAGCTTTATTCCGAAATGGATGAAATTCAGCATTTTCCTTAAAATCCAAAACCCCAACATGACAACGTGAAAGAAAATTGTTTAAAATATTTTTGAATTTATTAAAAATAAAAACAAACCAAAAAATAAATAAATCACATAAATATTCACAGCCTTTTCCATGACACTAAAAATTGAGCTCAGGTGCCTCCTGTTTCCACTGATCATCCTTGAGATGTTTCTACAACTTGATTGGAGTTCGGCTTGTGGTAAATTCAGTTGATTGGACATGATATAGAAAAGCACACCCAAGCTCTATAGAAGGTCTCGCAGTTAACAGAGTGTGTCAGAGCACAAACCAAGCCATGAAGTCCAAGGAATTGTCTGTAGACCCCATAGACAGGATTGTATTGAGGCACAGACCTGGGAGTCGAACCAACATTTCTGCAGCATTGAAGGTCCCAATGAGCACAGTGACCTCCATCATCTGTAAATGGAAGAAGTTTGGAACCCTCAGTTCTCTTCCTAGAGCGGAGCCGCTCGGCCAAACTGAGCTTTCGGGGGAGAAGAGCCTTAGTCAGGGAGGTGACCAAGAACCCGATGGTCACTCTGGAAGAGCACCAGTTTTTCTCTATGGAGAGACAAGAACCTTCCAGAAGAGCAACCATCTCTGCAGCACTCCACCAAACAGGCCTGTATGGTATAGTGGCCAGACTGTCAGACAATGAGAAACAAAGATTGAACTTTCTGGCTTGGAAGCCAAGCGTCATGTCTGGAGGAAACCAGGCACCGCTCATCACCTGGCCAATGCCATCTCTACAGTGAAGCATGGTGGTGGCAGCATCATGCTGTGGGGATGTTTTTCAGAGAGAGGAACTGGGAGGCTGGTCAGGATCGAGGGAAAGGTGATTGCAGCAATGTACAGAAACATTATTGATGAAAACCTGCTCCAGAGCGCTCTGGACCTCAGACTGGAGTGACGGTTCACCTTCCAACAGGACAACAACTCTAAACACAGCCAAGATAACAAAGGAGTGGTTACAGGATGACTCTGTGAAGGAGTCCAGACTTAAACCTGAATGAACATCTCTGGAGAGATCTTCTAGCATCAAACTCAAAAAGACTCAAGGCTGTAATTTTTTCCAATTGGTGTAAAATTTGTCCCCACATTAGTCACAAGTACCTACATTGTAAAAATACCAGAAAAGTGTGTGTGTTTGCTGGTCCTCAAAAGCGTAGTCTAAAAGAAATTTTACCCAAATTGTGGAAAAATGTCACATTGCTCTATTTAGCTTTTTTTCTAAAATGTAATGTGACCGATGTGTTTACAGTTTTTTCAGCAAAAAAAACGACATATGAGGTGGTATGAAAAAGTTTTAAGATTCGCTTTGTTTACAAAAAAAGTTTGCACTCCATTACCTTTAAAATAGTCCCTTTTCACGGCCCCCGGCGTTCCTGCCACTTCTGGAACATGTCCTGGAAGTCACCTTCTGCGATTCGCGCCAGATCTCATTAACGGTGTCAAAACAGAGACCTTCCAGCTGCATCTAGAAATAATTTTTTTTATACCACTTTGTAATTAAACTCAAATTAAAGTCCAAATCCAGTGGTAATAATTATAATTATAATCATAATTATAATCATAATAAGAAATATAAAGTAGTGCAGGAGTCCTCAACCAGCAGGTGGCAGACCGGTACCAGGCCGTGGATCGTTTGGTACCAGGCCACATGTTAATATTTTATTTCTATACATCAGTAAATTAAACCCTCAATATTGCTGTTTTATAATGAGTTACTTTTTGCACTATAATGTGTAATAATGTATAATAGTAACATCATAGACACGGACCACAGACGCAGAAAAGCGTAGAAAAAAATGTGCTGTACAAATTCCAGTTCAAAGTCTGTAGGATTTAAAAATGGCCCCCTTTATGGGTGGGAAAGAAAACCGGTCGATTTAACTGCAATAAAAAATGTCCGTTAATATTCATACTTTTGTGGTAATATTTTGATTCAATATTTATATAAAAAAATGTTTTATATAGTTTTACTAAAGCGAAACTCGAAGGCAATTTGGGTCTTAACTTGATGTCAATTGAAGGTCACATAGTGACCCGGATCCAGTTGAGAAGCAGTTTGCGAAGGTTGTACAGTATGTTCCAGTGCATGTGTTGGATTTTGATGTTCATGCTGGTGTGTGTGTGTTGTAGACGGTGACCACTGGCATGGCTGCAGACACCAAGGAGACCATATTCAGCATTAGTAAAGCGTACATGCAGAACCCGAACGCCATCATCTTGTGTATTCAGGGTGAGTTTCCTACTGTCCAGTGATGCTTCTAATATGCTGTTATTCCTCATCAATACTTCTCCTCTCTCTCTCTCTCTCTCTCTCTCTCTCTCTCTCTCTCTCTCTCTCTCTCTCTCTCTCTCTCTCAGACGGATCGGTAGATGCCGAGCGTAGTATTGTCACTGATCTGGTCAGTCAGATGGACCCTCAGGGCAAGAGGACCATTTTTGTTCTGACCAAAGTGGACCTGTCAGAGAAGAACCTCGCGAGCCCGAGCAGAGTGAGTCCGATTGCAGATCGTCTGGGAAACGGCATTTAAATACGAATCGGACGTTTACTTACGATCCCAGCTGAAACCACGACCTTTTTTTCTCACCGCTCGTTCCAGTGCATTATTGTTCCCATAGAAACAGGACATACGATGTATTTATGGATTCTTTGTACGGCCACACGGATATACAAGAGATACCGGAGGTCATGATGTAAAATTATCAATTAATCAATTAATGAATCATTCAGTAAATGAATTACATTAAGAGAAGTAGATCGCATGTAGAGCTGCTGTAGAGTTCGCACAAACAGGAAGGAACTCGTGAACAGCATTAAATGTAAACGATATAACGGATAAAAAGTATTACAATCGTCTAACTGCTGCGGTGTCATAGGAATAAAACATTGCATAGGAAAAGAAAACGCAGGGTCAGGGTGCTTACTGTGACTCCGCCTGTGTGACTGGGATTCACACCCCGATTGACCTTTTTTTTCCAGATTTAAAAAAAAAAATGGACCTGAATAAAAAAAACAACATAACACTAAAATAGTACTGAACTATTTCTCAAAAAAAAAATTAAATCAATAATATAAACTAATATAATATATAACTAATATAATTAATACAATATAATAATAAATATGAATATATATCAATATTTAAATAAATATTTTTTTTATATATAGTTTTACTAAAGCGAAACTCGAAGGCAATTTGGGTCTTACTTTGGGTCAATTAAAGGTCACATAGTGACGCGGATCCTGTTGAGAAGCAGTTTGCGAAGGTTGTATGTTACAGATGTGCATGTGTTGGATTTTGATGTTCATGCTTATATGAATAAATATTGAGGACAATAAGACAAAAAAGTAACGCTCCAGATAAATAAAAACAATTGCATCCAAAATAAAATGAAAAAAGACCCTTTGAATAAACGATTAATTTCATCATCACCTCTAGAGGCCACTCTCGTACTGTATAACTCAACCCGGAAAAACTATCGCTGTGGTTATGGCTACTGATGAATGACGACCTCCACTCATGATTGCAACTGTCATTCTCTTCCACCAGGTGGCACTTTTTCACCACCTTTACATTCTGTGTCTGTGTGAAAAGCCGGGTTTATTTCCAAGTGTGTTTAACCTCTTAATTCAATAATGAAAGAAAAAAATAGCGACTTCTTTACTGTCCTTGTGGCTCTTTGTGTAGATCCATCAGATCATTGAAGGCAAACTGTTCCCTATGAAAGCTCTGGGCTACTTCGCTGTAGTGACTGGAAAAGGTACGTTCTGAACAGCATGAGCATTTATATATGTATGCACACTATATACGGACAAAAGTATTGGGACACTTGACTTTTCCACCCGAATGTGGTTCTTCTCCAAACTGTTTTAATACTTTTGAATGCACACGATTGTACAGAACTTTACTGGATGCTGTCGTATGAAATTTTCCCTTCACTTGAACTAGGAGACCCAAACCTGTTCCAGCAAAGCCAGATCCATGAAGATCTGCCTGACCTGACTTCACTAACATGCTTGTGGCTAAATCAATCTCCACAAAGTCTAATGAAACATCTTCCCAAAAGAGTGGAGCTCATTATAAAAGCAAATGGAGACTAAATGTAGAAGTTCTTAAAGAAAACACACACCAATCTTATGGTCAGGTGTCCAAAAAAACCTTGTCCATATATTCTATACGTGTGTATTATTTACGTAGGTGTGTGTGTGTGTATACACATGCATGTATATATATATATAGATATGTATGTATATATGTTGGGTGTTTGTTTCTGTTGCTAGGCAGCAGCAGTGAAAGCATCGACTCGATTAAAGACTATGAAGAGGACTTCTTTAGGAACTCCAGATTGTTAAGGTGAGTTTGGTTAAATATTCGGATGGGATTCTTTTTTTTTCTTCTTCTATTTAGTAATACACTGTATGGGGCGTGTCCTGTTTGGCATGTCTTTAATCGGCATGTCTCAAATGGATTAGAACGTTTTCCATGTGCACTTCTTCAGTTTGCATTTCTTCAATGTGCATGTTTTTAATATGCATTTCATCAATATGCACGTCTTCAGTGTGCACGTCTTCAGTGTGCACACACTTTTGGCCGTACAGTGTAGTTTTGCTTTCTGAATTATATTTATTATTATAATTATTATAATGAATATTATTTTTTATTATAATACGCTAGCTAGCTAGTCCAGCTAGTCGGTTGTCATGGTTACCGTGCTTGGTATATTCCTGTCATTTTAAATGCCGCTGTGTTTTAGTGAAACTTGTATTTCTATTATTGAATGATTTGGTTATTTTCTCTCTGACTGATGTACAGAGAGGGGATGCTGAAGGCCCACCAGGTGACCACCAAGAACCTGAGCCTGGCCGTGTCCGACTGCTTCTGGAAAATGGTGCGGGAGTCTGTGGAGCAGCAAGCCGACGCTTTTAAAGGTAAAAAATCTAAATGGACGCAGCCAACAACAGCACAGTTCCTGTAAGCTCCATAGATGTCAAAAGGTCTGGAACTTCCCGCACGTGCAGATTTATTGGCGCCCATGATCTTTATTTTTGTAAACTTTCCTCTGAGGAGAGATCTTTTCCCTTTCTATAATATCATCTCAAATCACCGTTCATACGCCTGCCTTTTCCTCAGGCTTAACCCAAATCCGATCCTATCTGAAGATTTCTGAGAAACGTACAGCCATACGCTTCGAGTAAGTTGTGCAGCCCTGAGACTGGAGACTCCTTCCTTTAAAAAACAAACAAACAAGCGCCTACAGAAAACGCAATCGTGTTTAGGATTAAAAGGACCTTTTTTTCATCCATTTACATCCCTGTGAATTTATACCTCTGCGAAAGCAGTGATTTATGAATGAAAATGAATTCA
The DNA here is from genome assembly GCA_039877035.1 of Silurus lanzhouensis. NCBI lineage: Eukaryota > Metazoa > Chordata > Actinopteri > Siluriformes > Siluridae > Silurus > Silurus lanzhouensis. The sequence goes on from JBCEWE010000142.1 coordinate 6,452,687, forward strand.
CACCTTCTGACCAATCAGAATTGAGCATTTGATTAGATTATGCTCATGTAATACGAGTGACATGTACATGCCGTCTGATCCCATACCCCAGATCAGACTCTCTGAAAAATTTTTTTTTACCGAAATTTGACACGTTTATTGACCAAAGTTTTAGATTTGAAAATCCAAAAATCAATAAATAAATCCAATTAATCAAATCCTATGAAATCTGTTCCGTCAGAACACTTGGCAGCGACACCGGAGACTCCTTTCTGTAATCGGATTAACGACGTGAAGAGCCGTTACTATAGTAACGTTAACGTGTTAATTGAAAAATAAAAAAATACCATTTGTAGATGCTGTGTTGACGTCCATCAAACCTTCCGACCAATCAGAATCCAGTAATAGTTATAACGGATTGATTATCATCAGTCCACTTCCTGGTTCTCCCTCAGAGTCTCAGATACCCTCCACACCAATTAAACGGCGTCTCGTATTAAACGGCGTGCTGCTAGATTTATGACCCCATGCTGCGACGCACCCCGAGCCTTTGTGTGGCCGATCGATGGGAGCCGGCGTGCCGGAGGCCGGCCCGATAACCAGAGCAATTAGCGTCAGCTCCATTGTGCAGGCCAGACAGCTTTAGCCTGCGTGTCCCGGGGCCGGGTGTCCCCAGAGGCCTGGAAGGGGACGCTGATATAGAGCACGTCCGACTGCAGGGGCATTGATCAAGACCAGAGGCGTCCTCAGGGACACCTGAGCGAACAGAGGAGGGGGAAAGAGAGACCTGGAAATAAACGCACCGTCCTTCCAGAAGAAGTTTTACTCCGACTTTCTTCTTTTTTTTTCATCCAACTTCGAAGAAATTGGGACTGTATAGTGGAGGAAATAATTTTTTGATCCCCTGCTGATTTTGAAAGTTTGCCCCGTTCATGTGGTGAAGTCTTGCTGTACCCTGAGCAGAGAAACAGCCCCAAAGCACAATGTTTCCTCCTCCGTGTTGAACAGTGGTGATGGTGTTCCTGGGGTCATATTCTGCATTTCTCTGCCTCCAAACACGGCGAGTCGAGTCGATGCCAAAGAGCTCAATTTTGGTCTCATCTGACCACATCATATTCTCCCAAGTCTTCTCTGAATCATTTAGGCGTTTGTTGCCAAACTTCAGACGGGTCTGTTCATGTGCATTCGTAAGCAGGACCTTGGTGTGTTACCGATGGTTTTCTTGGTGACTGTGGTCCCAGCTGCTTTGAGATCATTAACCAGCTCCTCCTGTGTAATTCTGGGATGATCTTGGGATGAAGTGAGATTAAGCATGGAGTTCCAGAGCGAGTGGGCGATTATCTTGTATTTCTTCCATTTTCGAATTATCGCTTCAGCAGTGGTCTCTTTCTCCCCAAGCTTCCTGCTGATGGTCTTGTAGCCCATTCCAACCTTGTGGAGGTCTACAATCTAGTCTCTGACGTCCTTTGACAGCACTTTGGTCTTTCCCATGGTGTTGGAGAGGTTTAAATGGAAGAGGTTTATTCTGTGACTGGTGTCTTTTAAACACGAGTTGATATTAGTAAAACCTTCTTAAAGGTACAGGACTAATTTTGGGTGTGTGGGAGTCAGAGTTTTTGCTGGTTGGGAACACGTACTTATTTCACTCAATCAAATACAAATTAATTTATATATATTATCAGTTTATTATTATTATTATTTATTTATGGATTTTTTTTCATATGCTGTCTCTCTCTTAAAATAAACCTAGACCGTTCAAAAAAAAAAAAAAAAAAGATATTTTTTCCTGCCCGATATACGGGGAAAGTTTCAAATCCAGTTACAACAGCGGCCTCTAGAGGCGAATCGCTGACACCACGTGCTGTTTGTTTTTACATGCGAGACTGCACGATGCACGGAGAGCGCTATATTACACCTATTACTTAGAATTTAATTATAATATAATTATATTTATTTTATTCAGCACTTTTTCATGATTCAGTACTGTTCTTTTTTGTTATTTTTGTAATATTACATGGAGTGTTATTTTAATTTTTAATCCAGTATTTTGCTTCTTTACACTGCATCCAAAGTGATTATTTTACTGTGAAGGCGATATTTCAGAAATTTAAGAGCAACAATAAAAGTCAGTAATAAAAAAATACATATAATAATAATAATAGCTTTTTTTCATCCAAACAGCTGCTCGCTTTAACCTGGAGACCGAGTGGAAGAATAATTACCCCCGTTTACGAGAGCTGGACCGGGTGAGTTAAATTTCTCTCACACACACACACACACACACACACACACACACATACGAAGTAGTCTGACTTTATGTTCTCCTCGTTTCTCCAGAATGAGTTGTATGAAAAAGCCAAGAACGAGATCCTGGATGAGGTGATCAGCCTGAGCCAAGTGACTCCCAAACACTGGCAAGTCTGTCTGTCTTTGTCTTTCTCTCCGTTTTTCTGTCTGTCTGTCTGTCTGTCTGTCTGTCTGTCTGTCTGTCTGTCTGTCTGTCTGTCTGTCTGTCTGTCCTTTTCTCGGTTTTTCTATTTGTCTTTCTTTCTTTCTTTCTTTTTTTCTGTCTGTCTTTGTCTTTCTCCCCGTTTTTCTGTCTGTCTGTCTGTCTGTCTGTCTGTCTGTCTGTCTCTCGGTTTTTCTATTTTTCTTTCTTTCTTTCTTTCTTTCTTTCTTTCTTTCTTTCTGTCTGTCTGTCTGTCTTTCTCTTCGTTTTTCTCTCTGTTTTCTGTCTGTCTGTCTGTCTTTCTTTCTTTCTTTCTTTCTTTCTTTCTTTCTTTCTTTCTTTCTTCTGTCTGTCTGTCTGTCTGTCTGTCTGTCTGTCTGTCTGTCTTTGTCTTCCTCTCCGTTTTTCTGTCTGTCTGTCTTTCTCTCGGTTTTTCTATTTGTCTTTCTTTCTTTCTTTCTTTCTTTCTTTCTTTCTTTCTTTCTTTCTTTCTTTCTTTCTGTCTGTCGGTTTTTCTGTGTGTCTTTCTTTCTTTCTTTCTTTCTTTCTTTCTTTCTTTCTTTCTTTCTTTCTTTCTTTCTTTCTGTTTTCTCTTTATAGATAGATAGATAGATAGATAGATAGATAGATAGATAGATAGATAGATAGGCCATTTAAAGTCAACCAATAAATAAAAAATAAAAAAAATCAATTTTCTATAAATAATAAAAGTAATCAAATATATAAGTATGAATTAATTTAATAAAATGCAAAGGTAATAAGCAAATAAATACATAGTAATTAAAGGGCATTTAATAAATAAAAAAGGTAAATAAATATTTTATTAATCATTCCAATTATAAATTTGAATATATATTTATATATATATATAATAATTAGATATAGAATTGTTGTTGAGACTCGTAGATCTGGCAACCCTGAATAATTTTCACGAATAAAACTCGGACAGTTGTGACAGATCGTTTGGTGTGAAAGCAGCCGGGCGTCTGTGCTCGTACCTGGGGATCGGTTGAAGCCCGGAGCGAGGACGTGTAGCTCCTGAACTCAAAGCCCTGAGGAGCGTCTAAACGGAATAGATCAGATGTGTGTAGCGTCTCCTCCGAGCTTCATCGTCCTTCCCGATCGATGCGATGATGAATAGCCGCAGGCCGCGTATCGGAGTCGCGCGCATCGACATGCCGCAGTCGAACAAAGCAAACAGGAAATTGTAAAATATGAGCTGTCCTGTGTATGATAAATGAACCCCAATGTCTTTCTCGCTCTCACACACACACACACACACACACACACACACCACACACACACACACACACACACACACTCTCACACTCAGGTGAATATTTATTCCGGGTCATGTGACTGACGTGTGCTCTGAACTTGTGCATTCAGGGAGTCCATACTGCAGAAGAAGCTGTGGGAGAGGGTGTCCACTCACGTCATCGAGAACATCTACCTTCCTGCTGCTCAGACCATGGACTCGGGCACCTTCAACACCACTGTAGATATTAAACTCAAGCAGTGGACGGACAAACAGCTGCCCCACAAAGCTCTCGAGGTAACGACCAACTCCATGAGGTTGTGTAACACACACACACACACACACACACCGTTTATCTTCTCTACTCCAGAACCGAAGACCTTTCTATTTTAACGAGCGCTAATGAGACTTATACAGACGTCAACATTTCAACATACACCATAGAGCCAAAAATATGTGGACACCTGACTTTTCCAAACAGGAGGCACCGGAGTTAAATTTTGATATATTTATTAGGTAATTAAAAAAAATTTATATTATTATTTATTTATATTTTTCATTTTTAAATAACGGACAACAAAAGTGAGTACACCCCAAGTAAACATGTGTCCAAAGTGGGAATATTTGGTTTGAACACCATTATTGTAGCACTGCTTTAATCCTCCTGGGTGTGGAATTCATCAGAGCTGCACAGGTTGTTGCTGGGATCTTCTTCCACTTCTCCATAATGACATCACAGAGCTGCTGGATGTTGGACACATGGAGCTTCTCCACCTTCCGCCTGAGGCCCACAGGTGCTCAATAGGGTTCAGGTCTGGAGACATACTCGTCTCCATACTCGTCGTTATTATATTGGAAAACAGCTGTTCTGCCGGGTTCTTAAGGAAGAGCATCATGTTCAAGACAGTTTTCTTGGTTCTCCTCACCAGGGCGTCACCACACATGCTGAACACCATCTGAGCCAAACAAGTTTATCTTCATCCCATCAGATCAGAGGACATGGTTCCAGTAATTCTGCTCTTTAACAGGTCGTCTTCAGCAAACTGTGTGGGTTTTCTTGTGAGCAGCTTCAGAAGAAGCTTCTGAGACGACGGCCTGCAAATGGACTTGTTGCAGTGTGTGTGTGTACGGTCTGAACACTGACACGCGGACCTTCTGCTTCTACAACATCTAAAGCAGTGCTGCAGCAGCGTCTGTTTTTTGAAGCAGCTTCTGCATCTGACGCACAGAACGAGGACTCGACTTCTCTGATGGACCCTTGTGAGGTCTGTTCCGAGTGGAACCCGTCTCGGAAAACCTCTGTATGACCCTGAAGACTACTGTAACTCAGTTTCAGGGTGATACTGATCTTCTTACAGCCTCGGCATCTTTGTGGAGAGCAACACGAGGCTTTGCACGAATACATACAGCTGTTATCATATACAAATATAGATATATAATAAATAATAAAAATGTATATGTAATTATTTAATAAAAAAAAAAAAAATTCACAATTTTATCATAAAAATACAAATTTCAAATATTAGTACAAGTAATTATTAATAATTCTTGGCAAAAAATAAATAAATAAAAAAAAAGAAAGTTATACATTTTACTTTGATGAGTGTTCATCCTACACCCTACTACAGAGCTACAGCACTCTATCACCTGCATGTTCTTGTTGTTACGGCGACCAGGTAGCGTGGGAGACGCTGCAGGAGGAGTTTGCTCGCTTCATGGCCGAGTATAAAGGGAAGGATCAGGACGACATCTTCGACAAGCTGAAGGAAGCTGTGAAGGACGAGAGCATTAAGAGGCACAAGTGGAACGAGCGAGCCATGGACAGTCTGGTAAATCAACACACTTAAAATGTCAATTAAATGAGCTGTGGGTTAAACTCCACCCACTTTTAACCGATTCAATATCATATGCACTCGACCCAATTTACTTCAATTGAGACACGTGGCCAATTTATAAAGCGAAAAACGAAGCAGGGAAAATGAATAATTTTCAGTCCAAACTTAGTCCTTGGTTTTGTGTCCTTTTAATCCTTTTATTTAATCAAATCAAATTTAATAAAAATAAATCAAATTTAAAGATGTATATTAAGATGCCCATTGATGTTTTTCTTTTTCTTTTTTTTAAACAAATGTTTTTGTTTAATTAAAAAAAAAAATTTGAACTTGAAAGTCACATTCAAATTAGATGCCAAAAAAATTGGTGAAAAAAATTTAAAGTATAAAACGATACAACAGTAATTTCTTTCCTTTTTTTAAATAAATGAAACATTTTGTGTACGCTTTTTTTAAACGTTTTTTTTTTTTTTTTTTTAGCATTATTTACAATCGGTTAATTTTTTTTAGCTAAATGTAAAAGGAAAAATAAATTAAATAAAAGTACATAATCTTGTCAAAATCTGCACAAAATTAAAATGAAATAAATGCTAAATATTTGTATAATTTAAAATGTATTTAAGGCAATAATTGAAGTGTTTTTATTAAAATTCTACTTTTTTAATATTTATAACTTTAAATGTAATTTAATTAATAAAAAATGATATATTAACAATATTTGTTTTGTAAATTGTAACATTGCGCTTCTAATGCGGATGGAGTGATAGAATTAGTTATTATTGAAAATAATGAAATAAATCCTACAAATGATTTGTGAACTGAATGATCTCCTTCTCCTGCACAGAGAGTGATCCAGCACAACGCTCTGGAGGATCGCTCCATCACAGACAAACCTCAGTGGGACGCCGCCATCCAGTTCATGGAGGAGACACTGCAGTCTCGCCTTAAAGACAGTACGCTCACAAGATCTCCTGTTCTCTCGTTCTCCTCCATGTCCTCCTCCTTCTTCTCCACCTCCTTCTCCTACTACTTCTGATCTCTCCTTCTCCTCCTCCTCCTCCTACTTTTTCTGATCTCTCCTTTTTCTCCACCTCCTCCTGCTACTTCTTCAGATTTCTTTTTTTTCTCCAACTCCTCCTCCTACTTCTTCTGATCTTTTCTTCTTCTCCACCTCCTCTTTTTTCTTTAGATCTCTTCTTCTTCTCCACCTCTTCCTCTTACTTCTTCAGATCTGTTCTTCTTCTCCACCTCCTCCTACTACTTCTTCAGATCTGTTCTTCTTCTTCTCCACCTCTCCCTCCTACTTCTTCTGATTTCTTCTTCTTCTCCTCCTCTACCTTCTTTTTTAGATCTCTCTTTCTTCTCCACCTCCTCCTACCTCTTCTTCAGATCTGTTCTTCTTTTCCACCTATTCCTCCTCATTTTTCTTGAGATCTCTCCTTCTTCTCCAGCTCTTCCTCCCACTTTATCTGATCTCTTCTTCTTCTTCTCCTCCTCCTTCTTCTTTAGATCTCTCCTTCTTCTCCACCTCCTCTTCCTTCTTATTCAGATCTCTCATACTTTTCCACTTACTCTTTTTTCTTCAGATCTCTTCTTCTCCACCTCTTCCTTCTTTTTCAGATCTCTCCTTCTTCTCCAACTCCGCCTCCTCCTTCTTCAGATCACTAATTTTTCTACCACCCCCTTCTCCTTCTTCAGATCTCTCATTCTTCCTCCACCTACTCTTCCTTCTTTCCTCTCTACGTTCTCCTCTTCTTCCTTCTTCTCCTTCACCACCTCCTTCTCCTTCTTCAGATCTCTCATTCTTCCCCACCTACTCCTCCTTCTTTCCTCTCTACGTTCTCCTCCTCTTCCTTCTTCTCCTTCACCACCTCCTTCTCCTTCTTCAGATCTCTCATTCTTCCCCACCTACTCCTCCTTCTTTCCTCTCTACTTTCTCCTCCTCTTCCTTTTTCTCCTTCACCACCTCCTTGTCCTTCTCCTGCTTGTCCACCTCCTTCACTCCACTATCTTCTTCTGCATCATGTCTTTCTTCTGATCTTTTCTTCTTTCTTCTTTTTGTTCTTTTCTATCTTGTCCTCCTTCTTATCTCTCCTTCTCCTGCTTCTTTTTCAGACTTCTCCTTCTATTCCATCTTTTAATTTTTTATCCATCTTCTTCTCTTCTCCTTTTACAGCTTGTTCTTCTCCTTCCTATCTCTCTTTCACCTTCCTCTCCTACTTCTGATTTCTTATTCTCCTCCTTTATATATTTAATCATGATATATTTTTATATATAAAATATAATATTTGTAATAGATTTATTTTTTCTCTTTGTCTCTTAGCTGAGTCAGTGATCGCTGACATGGTGGGACCTGACTGGAAGCAGAGATGGCTGAACTGGACGAATCGCACACCTGAACAGGTAAAGAAGAACATTTTCCTTTTTGTTTGTTTTTATTAAAACAAATGTAAAATAAATAAAAGGAAAAACCTAAACACAATCTATAGTCACACCTACTTCCATATTTGTAATATATTTTTTTTATCCAATATAAAAACGAATGTATCAAATGGCTGACATTTGTGGCTCATGCGCACGTTTCCTCGCAGCACGTGCGTAACGAAACCAAGAACGAGCTGGAGCGTGTGCTGAAGCTACGTGACGAGCACACGGCGTACCTGGCTAACGATGAAGTCACCACCGTGCGCAAGAACCTGGAGGCTCGCGGTGTAGAGGTCGACCCCGTGCTGGTTAGTGGCCTCAATATAGCTGTATAACTGTGTGTGTGTGTGTGTGTGTGTGTGTGTGTGTGTGTGTGTGTGTGTGTGTGTGTGTGCTTAATGAGATTCTTTGTCTTCAGATCAAAGACACGTGGCACCAGCTGTACCGACGGCACTTCCTTCAGAAGTCCTTGTCCCACTGTAACCTCTGCAGACGAGGGTTTTACTACTACCAGAGACACTTTGTAGACTCTGAGGTATAACTGTGTTCAATTGGACACCAAACTAAACTGTATGGACAAATGTTTTTGGACACCTGAGCATGAGATTGGTGTGTGCTTCCGGAACATTCTATTACACATTCAGTACTGTATAGGGAGGAGGTCAGTACTGTATAGGGAGGAGGTCAGTACTGTATAGGGAGGAGGTCAGTACTGTATAGGGAGGTGAGTACTGTATAGGGAGGAGGTGAGTACTGTATAGGGAGGAGGTCAGTAGTGTATAGGGAGGAGGTCAGTACTGTATAGGGAGGTGAGTACTGTATAGGGAGGAGGTGAGTACTGTATAGGGAGGAGGTCAGTAGTGTATAGGGAGGAGGTCAGTAGTGTATAGGGAGGAGGTCAGTAGTGTATAGGGAGGAGGTCAGTACTGTATAGGGAGGAGGTGAGTACTGTATAGGGAGGAGGTCAGTACTGTATAGGGAGGAGGTCAGTAGTGTATAGGGAGGAGGTCAGTAGTGTATAGGGAGGAGGTCAGTAGTGTATAGAGAGGAGGTCAGTACTGTATAGGGAGGAGGTCAGTACTGTATAGGGAGGGAGGAGGTCAGTAGTGTATAGGGAGGAGGTCAGTAGTGTATAGAGAGGAGGTCAGTACTGTATAGGGAGGAGGTCAGTAGTGTATAGAGAGGAGGTCAGTACTGTATAGGGAGGGAGGAGGTCAGTACTGTATAGGGAGGGAGGAGGTCAGTAGTGTATAGGGAGGAGGTCAGTAGTGTATAGGGAGGAGGTCAGTAGTGTATAGGGAGGAGGTCAGTAGTGTATAGGGAGGAGGTCAGTACTGTATAGGGAGGAGGTCAGTAGTGTATAGGGAGGAGGTCAGTAGTGTATAGAGAGGAGGTCAGTACTGTATAGGGAGGGAGGAGGTCAGTAGTGTATAGGGAGGAGGTCAGTAGTGTATAGGGAGGAGGTCAGTAGTGTATAGGGAGGTGAGTACTGTATAGGGAGGAGGTGAGTACTGTATAGGGAGGAGGTCAGTACTGTATAGGGAGGAGGTCAGTAGTGTATAGGGAGGAGGTCAGTAGTGTATAGGGAGGTGAGTACTGTATAGGGAGGGAGGAGGTCAGTAGTGTATAGGGAGGAGGTCAGTAGTGTATAGGGAGGAGGTCAGTACTGTATAGGGAGGAGGTCAGTACTGTATAGGGAGGGAGGAGGTCAGTAGTGTATAGGGAGGAGGTCAGTAGTGTATAGGGAGGAGGTCAGTACTGTATAGGGAGGAGGTCAGTACTGTATAGGGAGGAGGTCAGTAGTGTATAGGGAGGAGGTGAGTACTGTATAGGGAGGAGGTGAGTACTGTATAGGGAGGAGGTCAGTACTGTATAGGGAGGAGGTCAGTAGTGTATAGGGAGGTGAGTACTGTATAGGGAGGGAGGAGGTCAGTAGTGTATAGGGAGGAGGTCAGTACTGTATGGAACTAAAGAACTTGCTCTGTAGACCATCCATGTGTAATAAATGATCTGGACACCAATAATCCCGGTTATAAATGATAGAATAGTGGACCTTTTAGTTGCAAAGTTTTCAGTTTATTCACCTTTTCGTGTCTCTCTGTAAGCAACGCATTGACATGATTGCCGCGAGTGTCATTAATTCATCTTAACATTGTGTGTGTGTGTGTGTGTGTGTGTGTGTGTGTGTGTGTGTGTGTGTGTGTGTGTGTGTGTGTGTGTTCTCAGCTGGAATGTAATGACGTGGTCTTGTTCTGGAGAATTCAGCGGATGCTGGGAATCACAGCCAACACGCTCCGACAGCAGCTCACCAACAATGAAGGTGTGTGTGATAAATTGTGTGTGTGTGTGTGTGTGTGTATTAGTAGTAGTCACCTGAGGGTTTTTCTTCATTGCAGTGCGGCGCTTGGAGAAGAACGTGAAGGAGGTGCTGGAGGATTTTGGGGAGGACAGTGAGAAGAAACTGCAGCTGATCACAGGAAGGAGAGTTCAGCTGGCCGAAGACCTCAGTGAGTGTGACACACGCGCACACACACACGCGCACAAACACACGCACACGCGTGCTCGCACACACAGAGTTCTCAGGTTTGTGTATTCAAAGCAAGGACATACACTATAGGGCCGAAAGTATTGGGACACCTGACTTTTTCAGCCATATGTGGTTCTTCTCCAAACTGTTACCACAAACTTACAGGAAATTTCTCTTCACCTAAACTAGCAGACCCAAACCTTCTCCTTCTTTTCCACCTCCCCCTCCTTCTTCTTCAAACCGTCCTCCTTCTTCTTTTTCTGATCTCTTTCCTGCTCTTCACCTGAACTAGCAGGTCCAGAGACTTTTTTTTCTGATCTCTTCTTTCATCATCTCCTCTTTTTTCTTATCTCTCTTTCTTCTACTTCTCTTTTTTGCCTTCTTCTTCATCTCCTTCTCCTTCTTCTCTTTCTTCTTCACCACTTCTCTTTTTGTCCTTCTAATTTATTTTCTACTTCTTCTTTTTCTCCACCTTGTCCTTCTTTTGATCTCTCCTTCTTTTTCTTCTTCACATCTCCTCCTCCTTCTTTGGATTCTTCTGAACTCTTTCCTTAACCTGAACTAGCGAACCCAAAACTCTTTCTTTCTCCAAATCCTCCTCCTTCACTTCGCCTTCTTCACATCTCCTCCTTCTTCTTCTTCTTCTTCTTCTGATCTTTTTTCTTTCCTCCCCCTGAATGACCAGACTCAACCCTGCTCCCATGTGCACAAAACCAGTTTCATGATAAAATGCTTTGATGCTGACTGCACCCCAGGCCTTCTCACGTACATCAGCATCTGACTTTACTAACACCCTTGTGCTTCAATGAATCTCTCACAAATCTCCACAAACATCTAGTGGAACATCTACCCAGAAGCGGGAATGTGCATCAAATTGAGCTGTTGAGAATTGTGGCCACTAGAGGGCAACGACATCCCGCAAATCTGTCACCCGTCTCTCATCGGGACTCTCTCGGATCGTTCCGTTTTCGGTGGATAATCCGGCGTTCCTTATCGTTTCTATAGTAACAGCTCACTTGATGTGTTGCTCGTTTATGGAAGGAGTCTCCAGTGTCCGAGATGAAGCCGGATCTTTTTTCCGCGAGCGAGCTGTTCAATGTAGCCGGAAAAGAAATAGTATTTATTTATTTTTTTATTTTTTTTATTTATTTATTTATTTATAAGAAAGGGAAGTGTGTGTGTGATTATTTGCACGCGAGTGTGCTGTCGGTTCACTTGTGCACTCCTCTTTATTCGAACACACACACACACACACACACACACACACACACACACACATACTATACGGGATGCAGGATCCTGAGTTTAGAAGCATGACGCTGACCAGAAGACCAACCTCCCATGACATGGTGGTCAGTTTGATTACTGAAACATGCTCAGGCATGCAAGCACTCGTGTGTGGTTGCTCACACACACACACACACACACACACACACACTTCACCGCTCTCTTTAGTGTGTGTTTACAGAAGAAGGTGTGCTCTGGATCAGTGATCTGGTGACTGATGGTCTTGGACCCCCAGCCTGGGTTTAGGAATGAACCACTTCCTCTACTAAGTAATTAAGTGGCGCTTTGTGACGAAGTCATGAGGTTATGAGTTCAAATCGCATTCAGATCTCCAACATACAGTGGTTTTATTTACACCATTTGTTTATTAAAGGGTGGAAAAGAAGGTTTTGGGTTCATGATCATTGTAATAGAAATCAATCAGTGTTTGAGTCATTAATATCATTCTATTAATAGTTCAGTGTGCTGAGAGTCACATTCGAGTCTTTTCACATAAACTGAGGTGATTGGTAAAGAATCTTGTGATAAAAATGATACCAGGCCCCGTAACCCTCTGTGCTCTGGGGGCGCTGTATCACGGCTGACAGTGCGCTCTGACCCCCAGCTTCCTAACATCGCTGGGATATGTGCTGCTACAGTACCTTTCTTTCTCAACCTTTATCTTTTCATTTCTTCTGCAGACCTTCTGTGAAAAACACTTTCCTGAATTTGACTTCACCCTGGTCACATGACCTCAGTGTTACAGCCGGATTGTAAAGTGAATCAGTGATCAGTCTCTTAACCAACAATCCAATCAGATACTGATATGAACATAAGTTGTTGTGGAACACTCGTGAACACCAGGTGATTCCTTAACGTGAGGTAAAAACCACGTCAGCGTTCGCAGAAAAAGCCCCCGGACGCTGGAGACTCCTCCCATAAAACGATACACGAATTCCAGAATCACTGAATCCACATGTTTATATGGTGATATGAACAGATTTACCACAGAACATGGTGAAGATGTTAAATACTGCTTAAGGAACGGGATTTTGTGTGTGTTTCCACTTCAGCAAGTCAGGCGAAATTCCTGGGCCTGTCTGGCCTTGCTGTCTGCCTGTCTGTCTACCTCTTTCTGTGTCTGTCTCTCTGTGTCTGTCTGCCTATTTGTCACATCGTCTACCTACCTGCCTTCTTGTCTCGCAAAGTGTCTCCCTGCTTGTTTGTCTGTCTGTTTAATTGTCTCTCTATATCTCTCTATCTGCCTGGTTTGTTTCTGTCTGTCTCTTTCAATTTTTCTCTTGGTGTCTCCCTGTCTGTCTTCTGCTTGTTTGCTTCTGTCTCTCTCTTTTTTTTTGTTTGTTTGCTTCTGTCTGTCTGTATTCCCGGCTGTCTCTCTGTTTGTCTGTCTGTTTCTTTTCATCTCTCTCTCTGTCTAACCTGTTCATTTGTTTGATTTTATCTGTTTATCTTGCTGTCTGCGTACCTGTCTGTTTATCTAACTTTCTGTCTTTCTGTCTGTCTGTCTGTCTGGCTGTCTGTCTGTCTCTCATTGTCTCTCTGTCTATTTGTCTCTCCAGATCTGGCTGTCTGTCTCTCCATTCTCTGTTTCTTTGTCTGTCATTCTCTCTGTCTTTCTGTCTGTCTGTTGCTCTATGTCTCTCGGTCTGTCTGTCTCTCCATGTCTACCTGTCTGTCTCTCTGTCTTGAGTTGCTTCACACCTGTGTACATCAGTTACCTTCTAAATTATCTTCAGACATTTGTATTAAATCACCACTGGATGATGATGATAAATTTTGCTGATGCACACTGCTGGAATAAAGCCGCATGAATTCCATCCTGTCCGCTTCGCCTCAGCCTGGTCATGTGATCAGAACCGTTGTGGCAGTTTGATGAGCGAATCATTCACGAAACTAATCAGTATTTAAAACGGTGTGAAAGAAAAGGGGAATTCAAAAGCGAGAGGAAAATGTCTGACTATTACACTCTCGATTAAACTAAACGTTCTGAAACGGCAGCTCTGACAGTCGAGCGATACCTCGTTATCGTTTCTGTAGCAACACTTAGACCACAGGGGGGCGCTTCCTGCTCTGTTCTTCCTGCACAGTTTCGAGGGAACGCTCGTTCGTTTGGAGTTATGATGTTCTGACTCAGGAAGTGACTTGCTCATTTACATCTTGGTTTTTGCAGTAACTCCGCCCCCTGCTGTCGATTGTTTCTTACTCATTGAATCCCACGGATTTCCTTATAAGTAACAGTCCATATTTTAGATTTCGGAGACGCATTTCGGGGAGGATAAAAAAAAAAAAAAAGGAAAAAAGGCCTCAGGTTAACATTCTTTATCCTTCAGTGAACTCCGGAGCAAACGTTCAAAAAAGTGTGACGAACTTACCATGGAGTCTGTACACGTTTCCGACCTCCAGCGTCTCTCACGTCATTAAGACGAGCTTCTTTCGCGCGCACGACTTATTTATTAATTTTTTCCCAAGCTTCAAAAGTCTGCCTCGTTATTCGGTGGCTCCGGCCGACAGTCGTGCTTCAGCGCTCGCACCTCGGAAGCCTTGGTTTTGATGTGAGCTCGGGGAAAAATTGGCAAAACGAGAAAGATTTGAAGTGATCAGGAAGTCATATCGAGTTCAGTTCAGAGTTTATTTTGACGTATCCATCTGCGCGAGATTTTTGGCGGGCCCTCCACCACATACATTTATATCAGGGGTGTAACGGTACACACAATTCACGGTCAATTTCAGTACCGTATAGGGGAAGAAATGTAAAACATTTTTTTTTTTTTTTTTTTATTACCGCAGTTTATTAGTATTAATATTTTTGAACATCAACTGTTTAAAATAAAATGGCTGCTTATTTAAATAATATATAAAATACTATTTGATAAAAAATTTTAATATATAAAAATCGATTAAATTAATGCAATACACTTTTTTATTATTAATAATGATTAAAATGAGTAAATTTACTCAAATTAAATTCGTTAAATAAAATGAGAATAAGTTGCAAATGTTTAATATTTATTAATTAATAAATATTATTAATAATTGTTAGACCCTATTTGGAAAATGTGGATGTGTGTACACACGTGTGTTTAAGTGTTTTTCACGTTTATTTAATTTTCGTTGGCGATGGCTGGAAGTGGCGCGATCTCGAATTTAACCCGAAAACCCTGCGCCGTTTCACCACTGATTTATATTGTTTAGTTTATACATTAGGATAAATTGATCTATTTTGCTGAATGATTAGTAGCATCGTTTTTCTTTACGTTTTTGTTCTTCCGTCCACGTCAGGACTCCTTTCAGCTTTTCTGGCGAGGTTTAGACGTTGAAAAAGCCCAGCGTAGTGACACCGCTCGAGTGGGTTGAACCCGAGGGCCCTTGAATCACCTGCGATGTGTCGGAACACGCCCTTTTACTCCCCTCGGCTCTGTCGAAGTTCGCAAGAAACGCCGCCGAGTCAGTCAGCGAGCGTGAGATTTATGGAGCAGACGCCCCGAGGCAGGGCCAGCGGGGTCGATCCCGGCTCACAGCGAGACACCGGGGGCCCCGAGCCTGCCACAGGAGTCACAGGTGCAGAGAGCTGAGCGCATGACCTCATACTCACCTGGATGAGGGGGAGGGGGAGGGGGAAGGGGGCAGAACAGGGTACTTCCTTTAACAAAGAGAAAAATCCACCCCCTGAGGCTGAGTCTGGTGTTAAGAGAGATTTGCCCTCACTCGCAGCCAGGCAGGTAAAGAGCTGCTCCTGTTTTAATACCGGGGGGGAAAGTGTGTGTGTCTGTGTGTGTCTGTGTGTGAGTGTGAGAACCGAATACATTAGTTTAGTCATGCAAGCTGGGCCACGTTCAGGCTTGCTACTTTTGCAGCTCGATGTGGGTGGGTGGATTGACGAGCCGTGTGTGTGTGTGTGTGTGTGTGTGTGTGGCGTGTGCCAGGGCAGCTGCATGGCACCGAGCCTGTGCTGGTGATATTTGACCTCAGGCACGTCAGGAGGAGCTTCGTTTTGAAATAATCCTCCTGATGAACCTTCATTTTTTTCCTTTAACTGATTTATTTCTGTCATGAAAGTTCTTTCCAAAAGTTTGTGGACACCCGGGCATGAGATTTGAATGCTTTTTTGAACATCCCATTCCACATTTAGTCTCTCCACTTACTCCTCCATTCCTCAGGGAAGATGTTCCACTAGATTTTCTGGAGATTTGTGCTCATTTAGACACAAGGGTGTTAGTAAAGTCAGGTGATGTTCAATAAGGTTGGAGATCTACAAAAGGTGATCTTTCACACGGATCCATCACATGGAGAGCCGATCTTCATGGAGCTGGTTTTGTGCACAGGGGCGTTGGGTCTCCTAGTTTAAGTGAAGAGAAGAGATCAGAAAAAGGACAAGACGGAGAAGACGAAGGGGAAGAAAAGAGATCAGAAGAAGGGGAGGTGGTGGAGAAGGAGGTGAAGGGAAGGAGCAACGAGAAGAAAACGGAGATGACGGGAAGGAGACGTCCGGTGCAATTGTGCGCCTCCAAGGTTGTGGTGAAAGTTTGCAGAAGAACCACGTGCAGGTGGAAAAGTCTGCGTTCCAATACTTTTGGTCATATCCTATATATATTATGTCGTACAGGAGGAAAATCTTGACCAATCAGAATGATTTCATCTGTTGACTTGATAATGTGCTACTGGGAAATTACCATCGGCACTCGATATTCCGCCTCTGTTTTTTTTTTTTTTTTTCCGAGACATGCCGCTGCCTGAACCTTCTCTCCTCCTTTGTGTATAAAAGTGTGACAGAAGAAAAGGTTGCCTTCTTCTCCTTTTGTCTGGTGCACTTCCTGCGCGGAGTGTGTGCGCCACCTCGGCTCCATGTGTACTCAAGGTTTAAGTGTGTTTGCGCTTTAACGCTTTGACTCGACACGCACCTCCTCGGGGTTTCCAAGAATTTCTTATTCTCTTTTCCCCTTCGTCCAATCAGAGGCTGCGGCGTGACCCGACCGTACGTGGCTTATCAGAGCGCGGTGCGGAGACTGGATAAGAGAGTGTGAACTCTGTGTGTTTGTGTGTGTGTGTGCTGACCCGGCGTTGACCGCTCCTATCTTTTAAAACATTTATCTATATACAGTATCTGATATATAAAGTGCAGCCCTCACATTTCATCATGTTCATGTTTTTGTCTGCTTAATAGAACAAGATAAATGTGTGTATCTTGTATTAGAGCAGTTACAAATTTGGTGCTTTGAGTCCAATTCTCTCATACAGACCCCTGGATGTTCAACATGGACCTCATGATAAAGAACTCTGAGGATTTGAGAATTAAAACTGTTGCTCTCCACAAAGATGCCAAGGCTGTAAGAAGATCAGTATCACCCTGAAACTGAGTTACAGTAGTCTTCAGGGTCATACAGAGGTTTTCCGAGACGGGTTCCACTAAGAACAGACCTCACAAGGGTCCATCAAAGAAGTCGAGTCCTCGTTCTGTGCGTCAGATGCAGAAGCTGCTTCAAAAAACAGACGCATAAGTGCTGCAGCACTGCTTTAGAGGTTGTAGAAGCAGAAGGTCCGCGTGTCAGTGTTCAGACCGTACACACACACACACACACACACACACACACAATGCAACAAGTCCATTTGCAGGCCGTCGTCCCAGAAGCTTCTTCTGAAGCTGCTCACAAGAAAACCAACACAGTTTGCTGAAGACGACCTGTTAAAGAGCAGAATTACTGGAACCATGTCCTGTGTTCTGATGAGATGAAGATAAACTTGTTTGGCTCAGATGGTGTTCAGCATGTGTGGTGACGCCCTGGTGAGGAGAACCAAGAAAACTGTGCCTAAAGTCGAGCATTGTGGTGGTAACATCACGGTCTGGGGCTGCATGAGTGCTGCTGGTACTGAGGAACTGCAAATCATTGTGGGAAACATGGATTCCAGCAGGTACTTCTACATTCTAAAGTAGAACATGATGCTCTTCCTTCAGAACCTGGCAGAAGAGCTGTTTTCTAACATAATAACGACCAAAAAACACCACCAAGATGACAAATGCCTTGCTGAGGAAGGTGAAGGTAATGGAGTGGCCAAGTATGTCTCCAGACCTGAACCCTATTGAGCACCTGTGAGCCTCAAGCGAAGGGTGGAGAAGCTCCATGTGTCCATCATCCAACAGCTTTGTGATGTCATTATAGAGGAGTGGAAGAGGATCCCAGCAACAACCTGTGCAACTCCACATTTGAATATACACACAAACTAAACTTGAGCGCTGTCCAAATGCTGATTGGTCAGAAGGTGGTGGTGGCAGAGCATCTTCAAATCCCAGTTTTATACTGCATTGATGTGCTCTTTGTTTTACTAATCGTCGCTTTTTATCTCGTTCATTCAATTGAGCAGCTGTTGGGTCAAGGGCCTTGCTCAGGGGCCCAAAATTGGCAGTGGTTGGGATTTGAATTCATGACCATCGGATTTAATGCCTCATGATCTAATGTTAATGCCTAATACCACGAAGGAACCTCCTCCCCACACATTTGTATAGGACGTCTTCAGATGCTTTTCATCGATGATCTCCTGCTATAAAGCTCCAACAATGTTAAACATGATGAATGTGAACGCTGACTGCACCCCAGGCCTCCTCACCTTCTCACCTACATCACTTCCTAACGTTATCAACACCCTTGTGGCTGAATGAATCTCACACATCTCATCAAAATCTAGTGGAACATCTTCCCAGAAGAGTGGAGCTCATTAGACCAGCAAATGAGGACTGGGATGTCTTCCAAAAAGATGCACATACCAACCATATGGTGAGGTGTCCACAAACTTTTGGCCATGCCGAATAAAGAAAAACAACCGACACCCTCTGACCAATCAGATTACGGACTGTAGCTCCGCCCTGCTGTATTTATTTTTTTTTGTCTAAGATAAACAGTTTATTTAGACAAAAAAAAAAAGGCTAAAAATACAAAAGATAACTAAATAAACAAATGTGCGGACGTGACTGATCTCCCTCTGAACAGGAAGTGTATGGTTTCGATATTACCCCCTCGCAGGACACGTGACAGGTGAATGATGTAGTTTTGAAGGAAAGTGCGAACGGCTCTCTGGGAGAAGCAGCGGCGTCCAAACATCTCGAAAAAAGAGATCTGAAAAGCCTTTCGAGTTTGGGCTTCATTTCCTGGCGTTTCCAAGCAAACACACAGAGAGAAAGAGATGATTCAGGACAGAGATGGACTCAGATCCTCTCCGAGTTCTTCTGCTTTATGGAGCAGATGGACGCTGAGAGATTTACACGCATGGCTGAGATTTATAAGCTGTGCCTCGGAGAGTCGTGAGAGAGACATAGGGAGGGGGGGGGGACGTGACGAAGACGTGTAAGAGAGACGGAGAACATGAGCCAGGAAGGGTTTTTTTTTTCTCCTCCAGCTGAAGCTCTGACTGCTGTCGAACCGGCAAAAATCGAGACACATGCTTTTCCCATCACGGACGCAGAGAGCACGAGGAGCGAGACGGACCAGGCCGAAAGGTTGGACGCGGATCAGAAACGGGATACGCATGTAATATCTCCGGCGTGCTGCGTTTCCGGGGGGTTGAGGGCTTCCGGATAAAACGCACTAAATTTACAATACAGTATAAATCTGTAGTAAAAAAAACAAGACGGTATAAAACCGGATGCTTCTCTCCATGCGTTCAGACACGGACCTTGTACCAATTTTATTTACAGCGCAGACTGACCTCAAGCATAAACCGTAAAGAGAAAACCTTCTCAAGCTTCACTGTGTTTGCCAAAAGTTTGTGGACACCTGACCATAAGTATTAGTGATGGTAAGATTCACCCATGTGATGAATCAATTAAAAAAGGGTTGTGTATTGGTGGTTATGGGGGTATCGGGTTGTGTGGGGGGGGGTGTGTGTGGGGGGGGGTGTTTGTGTGATGCAGGGTTGTGTGTTGGGTGTTGTGGGGTATGGGATATTTTATTTTCAGAGTTTATATAATTACTTAAAAAAAAAAAAAATTTATAAATCATTTTTTACTTTTTTTTTCTTTTCTTTTTTTCCAGTGTTAAATTAGTGATTTTATTTGATTTCTTTTTTTTTTCTTACATTTTTGTTATAGGTATGTGTTTATAAACAGCAGAAAAATCTCTTCATTTGTCTTTTCTTTCCCTCTTTTTTTTTTTTTCTTCTCCTCCTATTGACCTGCAGCTGTGGCCTGGTCTCCTGCAGCGCCTCATCAGCATCTGTTTTACACATAGAGTCTGCGTGTTGATTTGTAGCACTGTCACTGCTCCAGTGTTGTTCTGTCCACATGTTGGTTTATGTTCCATCATCGTGTCGCCCACTCCAAGCTTTCATCCCTCCCTCCATCCCTCCCTCCCTCCCTCCCTCTGCTCCTGCTGATGATGCTGTTGTCATCTCGAGCTGTTTTTATGATCTGTATTTTTTGGAGTTTTCCGGCGTTTTTTTCTCTCGTCCTCCCTGTAGGAGATTTCACCCGATCCTCATGCTGCACTTTTTTCATCCTTTCTTTTTTCTTCTCTCCTCCCTGTTGGCTGTCCTGGTTACTGGAATGAAACTGTAATAGAGCGATTGAGTTTCTTTCACTTCATTTCACCACTGCCTTCATTGACTCATCCCACACCTGGGCTATATCCCTCCTTCCCAGTCCTTCTATCCTCTTTCTGTCTTCTTTCGTTCTTTCTTTCTTATTTCTTCCCTATTTCTTTCTTTCTTTGCTTTCATGGTTTTTCTTTGTTTTTTCTTAGTTTTTTCTTTCTTTCCTTAAATTGTTTTTCTTTCTTTCTTTCTTTCTTTCTTTCTTTCTTTCTTTCTTTCTTTCTGCCTTTCTGCCTTTCTTTCTTCCTTTCTTTTTCTTTTTTTTTTTTACTTTCTTGTTTTCTCTTTTTTCAGTCCCCCCCCTTTTTTTTTTCTTCCTTGCTTTTCTTGCTTGCTTTCTTGTTTTTCTTTCTTTCTTTTTTTCTCCCTTCTTTCCTTTCCTTTCTTCCTTCCTCTCTCTCTCTCCTTCATTACTGCGCTGTTGGTTTGCTCTCCTCAGCCACACAGTTTCTCAGTAGAGTAACAGGTAAACTGCAGGCTCTCTGGGCCCCCGGGTCTCCGAGCTCGGCTGAAAGAGATATCATTTCATGTGGAGATCAGGCGAGAACCTCTTTTCAAAAAAAAAGGAATTGAGAAGGAACCCTGAAAGAACAAAAAAAAAAAAAAAAAAAAAAAAAAAAGGAGGGGTTAGTATGGGAGGGGAGGGGGTTCTTCTGGGATCCAGGCCAGAGGATTATGGGAATATTCATGAGCAGATAAAGAGATGAGGCTCATGAATGGATGGTGTCCAGCAGCTCATCAGCTCATCTTTTAGGTAAACAGGAGCGTAAATGGAGTGTAGATCCTGCTCTGCTCCCGTCCGAGCGTTCGCTTCACCTTCCCCACATCCTGCGTCTTTCACTCGGGACAAACAGATGGTGAAGAAAAAAAAAATGCCTGTTTCTCACACACACACACACACACACACACACACACACACACACACACACACACACACACACACACACACACAAATGTGTCTGTTGCCTTTCAGTTTGGTTTCTATCAAACTAAAATGTGCTGATTGTGTGTGTGTGCGTGTGCGTGTGCGTGTGCGTGTGCGTGTGTGTGTGTGTGTGTGTGTGCGCGCTGAGGATTAGGACGTTTCTTCAGTCAGTTAAACACAAATCAATGTGTAAATTTGTTCCTAAACCATACGTTCAGTCACCTGGTGTTGTTTTTATTCTCTTTATACCACAATTTGGAGACTACATTGCAAATAAATGTCTATAGACCCCATAATGGATTACGCAACCTGTTACTATAGAAACTGTACAGCTCCATGAAGATATACAGTGGAACCCAGTTATGTCGATGTCCTAGGGGGTCGCCAAAAAGCATCGAGGTAACCGATGATCGAGATAAACGAAAATCAAAATGACGGCAGTATATTAACGTGCTTGAAATTTCTTTATGTACATGATGTGCGTTAATAAATGAGAATGTGCATGCACGTGTTTTTGAAGAGGTTTTTTACACAACAGCGTTGCCGCGATTTGTTTGATGAAGGCATGCTATAAAAATACATACAGTACATGTTTATCTGTCAGGAATCCACCTGCCACGCCCCCTTCGGCCCCCTTCAGCGTGGCAGGTGCTTTCACGGCCGCTTTCTCTGAAGCTCTGCTTCAATCGCGCACATATGGTGCTCGTTTATCATCATCACCAGCTCCTATTTAAACTTCCACACTCTCACTGTCCGTTATTGTTGGTATATGTTGGTTCACGGCGGTCGTTGTTATCGCGCATGCGTATCCCGGTACGTGTCTTCCCACCGGCACTCTCTCAACGGCTGCGCTTTTCTTCCCGATCCTGCCGGTGTTCATTCTATGCTTTTGGATGGTCATCAAGCGCGGCTTTCGCCTCCCGTTCATCGCATAACATGTAACAATAAAAGGCATATGTGCAGTAACTAACAGCAGAGATTCACCAGTATACAACACCTGTAGCAGCTGTAAGACTTGATTTTTCCGCCACTTCCGCGAGTTCTTCTGCGGCTGCACCGAGATAACCGACGTTAAATGGCAAATTTTTCCCCCCTTGTGCTCGAGATATTAGGGTTTGGCGACATAAAAAAAGTCGACATAACCGATAAAAAATGCTTAGAAAAAGCGAGAATTTGGCGGTTCCACTTCAAAAACGTCGACTTAATAGGGTTGTCGAGGTAACCGAGGTCGAGATAAGCGGATCCCACTGTAATTCTCGTGGGTTGGAGTGGAAGATCTCCCACTATAGAGCTCAAACACTTTTGGAACGAATGGGAACACCTTGAAAGAACACCGAGAGGAATATTTCAGCAAAACTAAAGTAATGGCACCTATTACAAAAGCAGGACGTGCCTCAGCCGGGGCGCAGCGGTGGCCGAGCTGCGTTATTGGACATTTTTATCGTGTCTCGAATAGACCACAGGCCAAAAAATTTTAAATTCTGATACTTTATATGGCAAAGGTTTGTGGCTACCTGAGCATAAGATCTCCACACAACCCTGTCCTCTACATCTGCCTCTTTTAAACCAACTGCCTGCATCTCTTCTCTCACCACATCCATAAACCTCCTCCTTGGCCTTCCTCTTCTCCTCTTCTTACAGCCTCGGCATCTTTGTAGAGAGCAACAATTCTCAACTCTTAAATCCTCAGAGAGTCTTTACCATGAGGTGTTATGTTGAACATCCGGTGGTCAGTATAAGAGAATTGGACTCAAAGCACCAAATTTTAACTGCTCTAATACAAGATACACACATTTGGATATATAATTTTTTTTATTTTTTATAAAAATGTATATACACTCCTCTGACCAATCAGATTTAAAACTGTAACTCCGCCCTGCTGAATTTTTTTTACGTCTAAAACAATTTTTCCTCAGGTTTTTGTCCGGAATGTCGCGTTCCCACCATTTCTCAGGGGGCGATCTCGATACCGCTCACGTTTCGTCTTTGCACCTGTCACACCACCATGTCCCCTTCTCTTGGCCCTTAATGCCCTCATTACCCTCCCTAATCTCCCCCGTCTCCCTCTTTCATCTGCTTGCTTTTATTTTTTTTTTGGCTTTTCCCTTTGCACACGTGCGACACGGCACCCATGAGGGTTCAGAGAGTCGGGTTTCAGACCACAGAGGTGTCGGAGCTTCCACAAAGGCTGTCCCAGGTCTTTCATCCCTCACCTTTCAGCCAAAAAAATTGGGAACCCCGGGACCTTAACTGTTATAAAGCGGCTGCACGAGCCTCGCTCCGCCTTATCACGTTATACACACACACACACACACACACACACACACCGGTCGTTCATGTGAAGAGCCAGTCTGAAGCCTTATGCGTGCTTCATGTGCAATTTGTGGCATCTGAACATTTCTGTAATCATTCTTTGGGGTTTTTTTTTGGATCCAAAAATCATCACATTTTTCAGTCTTTTTTTTATTACTGTCTTGAAACAAAGCAGTCAAAATGCTGAAAGAACCTAAATAATGGCACCCATAAGAAAGCAAGACGTTCCTTGGCCGAGGCTCTGCGGTAACCGTTTGAGGATGAACCACGTATGGCTGGAAAAGTCTGGTGTCCCAATACTTCTGGCTGTGTGTGTGTGCGTAATGAGTATTTGATTCTGTTTTGCAGAAAAAGTGCGTGAAATCCAGGAGAAACTTGAAGCCTTCATAGAAGCTCTTCACAAGGAGAAGTAGCGCAGCAGGTACATGATTTATCTGACACACGCACACACACACCCACCTTTGCAACACAAGAATGTTACACCTGAAACACTGATCACACTGATCTCCATCTGTCTGTTACAGAACCTGCATCACAGCCTTCACAGAGACACACACCAATCCCAGAAGACGCACTGATCCTGCTGCTATCCTACTGCTTTTACACACACACACACACACACACACACGCATGTGTGAGAGCTGGCCGAATTTTCCTTTCTTTCGTCCTTAGTCTCCTCCATCAGCATCTGATCTGAGCATGTATTATACACACACACACACACACCCACACGATGGTGAGAAAGAAGCAGGAAATGTACAAATAGACAGATGCACAAATGTACGCAGTTGTAAAAAAAAAAAAATAATTCCACACGCACACACATACAGTTGTACACACAGATAACTGGGCAAACACACACACACACACTTGTCAGACAATTGTACACACAGGTAGCTAAGCAAATGTACACACACACACACACACACTTGTCAGACAATTGTACACACAGGTAGCTAAGCAAATTTACACACACACACACACACACACACACATGATGGCAGACGTTGAAAATACATGTCTTGATGCACTCACACCCTGGTATAAAATTACATGTACATAGACAGAAGTACAGTTTTACACACACACACACACACACACACACACACACACAGACGTTGGCCTACATACAGTTGTACACACAGCTAAGCAAATGTACACACACACACCAACATACATACTGGCAGACGTTCAAGAACACACACTGACACAAAATTACATAAGTAGACATACAGTTGTACACACACACACACACACACACACACACACACACACACACACACACACACATTTATTCACACACATATATATATAAACATACATAAAGAAATATTTGCAGTCAGTCATATGTCTCTCTCACACACACACACACACACACACACACACACACACAGAGCTTGCTATTGTGTTGTCTGGTCCCTCATCTCCAAAACCTCTCGCACTCTTCATCTCCTCGTCTTCTCATTGTCTTTATTTGCAGTGTTGATTCTTTTTCTCGTCCTCATGCTTTACATCTCCCCGCTGCAGTGTCCCAAATTTCCTCTCGTGAATTTGCAGCACTTTTTTGCCCAGGTTTTCTCTCCTCTGCTAAAGCAGCACCGAGTCCCAGCTGCAGTCACTGGTCAACGTACGGAACGTCTCTAAAGGCGTTTAAACACAAGAACACGATGTTGTGTTCCGATTGTGTTCAGGATCCTCTTCAAGTTCTTATTTTCTACCCCGAACTCTCGATGCACTTAAATCTGCAGCTTCATTCGCCCAGTTTTATTCCCGTCATTGCACTTTTTTACTTCACTCATCCCCAGCGTTCATGCTCTCCGGCTAACATGCAGGACTGTTCTTTATTTCTCAGATGTATCAACAGGTAAATATACACTTTGTATATGTAGAAGGTTGGAAACACACACAGAGAGAGAGAGGGACTCGCATCCGGAATGTTCTGCCACGCTGACTCTGTTTCTCTCCTCTGTTGTAGATTGTAATGTTTGCATGTCATATGCCATCGGTTTATTTATTAAATTGGTGTCGAAGGTGAAATAAAATGGGTGTTAATTCAATGCTTTTGGAATTGACTAATGGAAATAAAAAAAAATGTAAAGAAAAAAACTAAAATCCTTTTTTTTTTTTTTTTTTTTTCCTGAGGTAAAATGTGTTTAGAAATAATAATTATATATATATATATATATTGTGTGTGTGTGTGTGTGTGTGTGTGTGTGTGTGTGTGTGTGTGTGTGTGTGTGTGTGTGTGTGTGTGTGTATTTTATTTGATTGTGATTTTCTTAAGTAATTCTGTAATTATATTTGTTAAACATTGTCACCCAGATGAGGATGAGTTCCTCTTTATACTCTGGTTCCTCTCAGGGTTTCTTCCTCATACCATCTCAGGGAGTTTTTTCCCTCACCACTATAACCCTTGCTTGGTTATTAGGGATTCACTTATAGGGACTAATTTATATTCCCTATTTTATATTTGTAATCTATAATTTCTGTGAAGTCACTTCACAGACAAGGTGTTAATAGTTAATTATCCATCCATCTATCCATCTATCTATCTATCTATCTATCTATCTATCTATCTATCTATCTATCTATCTATCTATCTATCTATCTATCTATCCATCTATCCATCTATCTATTTATCAAAGGGTTATAAACACTTCTTAGAAATCATATTCATACTATATGCAGCATATTATTTACTGCTATAAAGAGCAATGCCCCAACATGCTGCCCACTAACAACACTATATAGTCAGAAGTAGGAGACCTACGAGACCCAAACCTGTTCCAGCATGACGGTGCTCCATGAAGATCTGCTTTACATGGGTTTCATACATGTGGAAGATCTCCTGCTACAGTGCTCCAATGTGAACACTGACTGCACCCCCAGGCCTTCTCCCCTCACCAACATGATCTTCCCAGGAGAGTGGAGGATATTATAACAGCAGATGGAAACTAAATGTGGAATGGAATGTTAAAAAAGAAGCACATACCAATCTCATGCTGAGGTGTCTATGTAAGTGTATTCGTTTTACTTTTTTTCTTCTTTTATTTTACAGTGACGAGCTTTAAGCATTCATTAGCTTTAAGCAGAAGCCGGATGTGCATTTCCTCCCTTGTCCTTCAGTGGTGTCCTACCTGAATTAATCCACATCTTACTGTAATACCATTATTACGACACCCTGGCTGTAGAAACCGTCAGTGTTAATCTCCTTTCACTGTATCCACAGCTGCGATCGGTAAAACATAAAATGCTTACAGTGCAATCTTATGATACTGGTTTTATGGCGAGACATGAAGTGACACCTGGAATCTGATTGGATAAAAACTAAACAGAAAAGCTATGGAATAGAAAAGAATGGACTATTGTGAATAATTGAACATACCCATGCAGAAAAATATATTAAACCATATCAGTGATTCTGATTCTCTTTCCAAGTTCAGGCCAGGAAAGGAGGTCTTCCTGACCCTAATGGCCTGCCACACTGCGTTCCCTCTGTATACATGACTTTTTTGTTGAATATAGTTTAAAAAAATCGGCACGAGAACTGGATGTTTTCCTGATGGGAATCTTGCATAGCTATTTAAAGGAATTCTGTGTGTGTGTGTGTGTGTGTGTGTGTGTGTGTGTGTGTGTGTGTGTGTGTGTGTGTGTGTGTGTGAGAGAGCAGACGTCCGTGTTAGTGAGGTACATGTCCCGCAGCTAATGAAGCTGTGAATATGAGACCGCAATGTGTGTAAGTGTGGAGTTGCTGAATAAAACAGGGGGCTGAGAGGTCTTTAACTCCTGGGCATCCTCTCGCATTTCACAAGGGTTTGATTGTTCCTGGCATCGCAACACCGCCGGAGGGGGGCAGAGGGAATCGAAGGGGGTGGGACGCGACCGGGGGATTTCTGTTTCCTCCTTTCTGGTCTTTCTGACTTTCTATTCGTAGCACCTGTGGGCTCGAATACATACATATACATATACATTCATAAATCCTGTACATATATATGCTTCAGCCGGCCTTGATTGGCTGCTTGTGCTCCTCCAGAGAAAGAAAGAGCGCTAATATATTCCCATTTTGGGAGTAAAAGTGAGGAATTGAAGTCTTTTTTTTTATTTCGAGAAAAAGACCTTAACCTAATGACTCTGTACGCTCTCAATAGAGCAGAGAAAGAGAAGTCAACCTCCAGCAGAATGCCTTTGTGCTATCAGATAACTGGCTTGTGAGGAGGGGGAGGACACACTATATAGCCATTAGCATCTCCAAAGGCCGTCACGTTGACTAATAGCCCGGGCCACAGCACTGCACTGGCTCAGTTTGTGTTTTGCTCCATTATACGGGCGACACAAAAGAGCCGAAGACTGGTAAAGACCTGTCAAATGTGCCACCGCTGCCGACGCTCACAAAGCTTTATTTCTTCCTCGGCCAAAAGGACGGACTTGTTCTTTTTCGAACTCTTTCTTTCGCATTCCCTCCCACCTCTTTTTTTCTTTCTTTTTTTCATATATCTATATATCCAGGGGGTTGCATTGAGGGTGGGCACAGTGAGTCAGGGAGTCGGCCGGTGAATTAAGCTTGGGAAAAAAGAAATAAATTTGCGAGTGCTCAGGCAGTTTTGGTCATGTTACCATTTGTTTGCAGGCTTGTCTTTGGCAGCGGGTCTTCCCCCTCGGGCTTTGCCACGTCTCCAGCCCATGCAGGCGCAGGTTGATAGAGGGCCTTGTGAGGGCAGGGATCAGGGTTTTATATACGCCACCCACAAAGATAGGATCAAATGCAGAGTGCTGGGATTGACTTGTTAACTGCGGCCCGGCTTTATTCTTATTTAGTTCATTTCAGACTTTACGCTGAAATTTCACACAGCGGGGTTTGTGTGAATAGCTGATGTTCTGGAAAGTAACAGTGCAAGGATTTGGGAATTATTTCAATGTCAGTTCCTCAATCCTCTTTACAGTATTGTAGCAGATACTGTATTTAATTCGGTACACCATACACCGGAATAACATTATAACATTTATGACTCTATGATTATCTCTTCATCATGGCACTTGTTAGTGGGTGGATTTATTTATTAGGCAGCAAATAAACATTTTGTCCTGAAAATTGTTAAAAGCAGGAAAAATTGACAAATCGTGACGTCTAGACGACTGGGTCAGAGCATCTCCAAAACTGCAGCTCTTGTGGGATGTTTCTGGTCTGCAGTGGTCAGTATCTTTTTAAAAGTGCTCCAAGGAATGAACAGTGGTAAACCGGCGACAGGGTCGTGGGCAGTTGAGGCTCATTGGTGCACGTGGGGAGCAAAGGCTGGTCCGTGTGGTCCGATCCAACAGACGAGCTCCTGTAGCTCCAACTGCTGAAGAAGTTCATGCTGTTGATTCTGGAATGGTCAGAACTGTTTTGGCAGCAAAACCTTAAAGTATTTAATAATGTAAATCTGCTTTAAGACAATGCACATTGTTAAAAGTGCTGTACAAATAAAATTGAATTGAACTAAACTGGTTTCTCAGCACCACAACAAAAACCATGCTTCCAAAATTACATTTCCAGGATTTGACTCACTCACTCACAGAGTCACTTGTAATTATACAAGTATATTATTTATATTAATGAGCATTTGAGGGTTAAGGGCCTTGCTTGAGGGCCTTGCTCAAGGGCCCAGCAGGGGCAGTTTGGTTGTGTTAGGAATTAAACTCACAACATTCTGTTTAAAAAATAGCCAATGTCTTAACCACTGAGCTACCACTTGCTTTTAGACGGACGGACGGACGGACGGACGGACGTAGATAGATAAATTTTAAAAAGTATCCTCAGACATGTATTTAGGTACTGCACATTCAAAAAATAAGCCAGTGCTTTTGAATTGTTTGACCAATCATGGGACTTAGATTCCATTTAGAACCTCCAGTCTAAAAAGGGAAACTGTCTGTTGAAGGGCAGGTTGAAGAAAATTTTTTATCCCTGCAGTGTATATAATCTGCCAGATACTTAGCTTGAGTAAAAAAATAAAAAATTCAGATTTTTTTTCAGATGGACATTTTTTAGATTTTCAAGAAAATTTTCTTTCACGTTTCCTGTACCATCACGTCTCGGTTCAATTCCTTGACTAATGACATTTCATCAGCGCCTTTCTTGATGGCTGAATCGACACTTTTTCTCCACTGTCTCTGCGCTGTTGTCTTGCCTGAGAAAGCAACAGGCTTCATTCTCCCTTTACTTTACTGTCCCCTGGGCTGGATGCTCGAAAAAAGGACAGAGAAAAACGTAGCACAATTGTCTATTGTGTGCATTATGTTTAAGGCATCTTCCCATTGCTGCTGTGGGGTCCAATTGCCTCTGCTGAATTAGGCCCATGGGGATTTTGGCTGAATTACAAAAGGTCAGTTATCTCTCTCTCTCTCTCTTTTTTTTCCTCCCCCATCCCCTTGTTCTGCAACTCGACATACACCATAAATTACTATAACCGTTTAGCGCTGATATTAGCCCCCACTTGGAGAAATACGTAAAGGGAAAAAAAGTTGAATGGTCGCCCTGTGGATGGGGTACTTTCTCATGTCTCTTGCTCATGCAATCCTGACGGGACCAGGAGCTCCTTTCTTTCCTTCATCTGAATGGGTAAAGTGGGAAAAATCAATAAGATGACCTCACCGTCTCATGGACTGGAATGCCATAAATGAATTAGGCCCTTTGTTGGCGTAACGAGGCGATTTAATGGATTCCCGATGGCAAATCTATATTTCGTCTCGCTAATCCCTCGGAGCACGGCCGTTTTTTTTCCCCGCGCGAGACAAAACACGTCTGTTTTATGTCGCCCCATAAAGGAACGCCAAAGCCTTTACTGTTAGGGAGGTTTAATTTAACACGCCGGCTTTGCTTCAGCAAGGGGAGGTAAACACAGCACATAGCACGGCTTTGAAACAGTGGATGACAAAGATAAGGTTTGTTGCCATGGAAGACAGATCTGCAACAGAGCTCTTCTCTTTTTTTGGCCCTGGCAACTCCAGGCTGGGTGAGTTTGCATGGACTTAGGGGGATTACTAGGGTATTCATAGCAACCTTGGGGGCCAGCAGGTGAGGTCCCCTTCGGCTTTCCTTATCCTTTAAGTAAACACGGCCGTTTGGGAGCAAGGCGGAGAAGCCCAAGGAATCCATTGCCAGGATGAAAGTGTATCCACGGGCTTGTTGATCCCTCTCTGCAGAGTAGTTCCTCTAGGGTCCCACCACTTGTTCCGGCATGAGCGACTCCAAGGGCTGCATTCAGTCAGTAAGTGGGATAGTGTGGCTGCACCAAACGGAGTCTGGTGACATTACTCAACTGGCAAGAATGGTATCTAAGCAGACGCTAAAGCCCTTTCCCAAACAAGCGCAGAGCTTTTGCATAGTGTCGTGCCGGGCTTTTAGATATCCACTACACAGACACGTAAAAAGAAATGGGATGAAATACTGTAGCTGTAGAAGTAAACAGTCACCAGTGGGATTTGAAGGTTTCTGCAGAACAATACAAAAGCTTTTTTTTATGACGGAACAAAAACTCGAATACGTGCTGGTCGCATCGTGCACGGAATAAAGGATAGAAACTCCTGCATTATTCAGCGTTTGTATAAACATCTAGCAAATTTGTTAGCTAGCACGTGATGAACATCAAATCTTTTTAAAAAGATGTTAAACTATAGCAAACTTACACTTTAAAATCTCCAGCTGTGGTAAAAATCTGTATTTTCTAAGGGGATGTTTGGTTTGTTGTAAAAGTATTGAATTTGTTGTTTTGTAATTAGTGCTGCAGTTGTTGTGATGATTTTGAAATATTTTTGAGGTGTTTAAAAAAAAAAACCTTTTTGTTACTGTTTACTTTAGTTTCGAGGGCCTTGATGGCTTTAATGGAAATCGATTGTTCCCAAGAGCTTTGTAATGATTTTACATGATTTGACATTTGTCCAAGCTTTGGTTTTAATACAGGGCTATGGAACCTGCTAGCTCAGTGGTTAAGACGTTGGACTGATTGTTTTCTGGCCCCTTGAACAAGGCCCTTAACCCTAAACTGCGCAGTTATTTAGCTTATTTCTGACAGGCTTAATGTAATATTAAACAACGAATTCCTTTATAAGAACGAAGTACTGGACAAGTTTGTAAAAAACAAATTGTCACACGGTTGCTACAAAGATTCGGCCTTTTGTTTTGATGACTTCCGATTGGACAAAGTTCTCTTGCTCCACATTTACATTTAAGGCATTTAGCAGATGCTCTGACCAGAGTAATTCCGGTACATCCCAAACATAGCGAGGCCAGTAGGTCACAAGTTCAATTCCCAGCAGCACCGAGCTGCCACTGCCGGGCCCTTGATAATTACCGCAGTGGCAGCTCGGTGGTGATGGAATTTGAAATTGTGACAAATGCCTTAACCTTTGAGTTACCCCCTGCTGAGAATTTCCTTGTGTATGTTTGTTGTATTTTAATATACAACCGTACAAATCTGCAACAACATAAAAGATTGACTTTCAATGACATTTTTTAAGCAGCACCAGCACCAGGTTCCTTCATCATTGTTTCCCTTTGTACAGTTTCCTCTCAGTGAGTGTTTGATTCTGACAATCCGTCCATAGATTAAACAAAAGAAGACCTTAGGCTCAGGCGGTTGTTGTCCTGACGCTGGGCGTGTGCACGAGTTAAACATCATTTCCTGTAACTGTTTGCTCACCTGCCTGTCACTTGTTAGGTCATTTTTCTTGCCCTTCCTGCCCTCTGAGGTCACCCCTATTTCGTCCAGCACGCCCACGAATCTGCTCAAATATTGTCTGAAAAGCAGAAGGCAGTCTTGGGACGAGATGGTAAGCACCCTGTGGCCTTTGACAGTCACTGTTTGATGGGCATTGTCCTTATTGTCCACACTGACTGTTTGGCCTTTGGTAGACCAGGACTTGCCCTGTGCAACCCGGGGACGAGAATGTGGGTGTGTGAGTGTTTGTGTGTGTGTGTGTGTGTGTGTGTGTGTGTGTGTGTGTGTGTGTGTGTGTGTGTGTGTGTAGGAGGGTTAGCAGACTGTGAGTGTGTGTGATCTTACGCTCAGGAATGTTTACTCTGCCAATACCGAGCAACTGTAGTCACTCAGGCCTGAGTCTCTCTCCTGCCTCAAATTAAACAGCACTTGTGAGGCGAGAGGCTCTTCTTTATCTGGCTGACGTTGCCCTTTTTTTAAAGAAGGAAGGTAAATAATTACTAGGCTTTAATAGATGGATAATGTGCTCTCCGGGTGCCTGGACTCACCCTGAGCAAACAGGCCAATCCACTGCCACTAACACTGTCTCAATAGGTACAAATTACTAACCACTGACTCGGTGCTGTAAATAACATCAAAGGAAATGGATTTTATCTCTTTTCTATTAAGGAGACACTTCAGACCAATTACTACCTGCTGGAGAAATCTGTCCTGTGGATCAGCACATGTGTAAATCCTTGTGGCTAAAACCATCTGCCCTTAAATTTGAAATTCAATAAACCCGAAAATATGAAGGAGTTTTTTTATATTTGAAATTTGATTGAGTTTATCATCTGATTTTAGATTTAAAATTTGGCAAAATTTATCATTTGATTTAGATTTTAAACATGGATTTGAAGTTTTCAACAACTTTCATTTTGTTTGAAAATTTAACAAAGTTGAACATCTGGTCTTAGATTTCAAATCTGATCGAGTTCAAGAACCTGATTTTAGATTTGAAATTTGATGGAGTTCAACATTTTTCCTTTGATCTGAAATCTTACGGAGTTGAACATCTGGACTTTGATTTAAAATTTGATGGAGTGTAATATTTTGCCTTAGATTTGAAAACTGAGTGAGTTGAACATCTGGTCTTAGATTTCAAATCTGACCGAGTTCAACATCTGTCTTAGATTTGAAATTTGATGTGGTTCAACATTTTGTTCCTTTAATTTAAAATGTGATTGAGTGAACTGGATGTCGTTGGGAATCGTGATTGAATTCTTTCCTGTGGAAAACACACACACACACACACACACACACACACACACACACACACACACACACACACACACTACTGACACATTCCTGTTATTCACTCAGAGGAACTCCACATCGCTCCCACCCTTTTTCTTGTCGTTTGCTCTCCTCTCTCCAGCTGCAGCTCTTCTCTTGTTAATGAAATTAGGCAGCTCTCTGTGACGCCTCCGCCAAGCCAATGCTGGAGTTATGTCAACAAATTGGCAAGGATGGATAAAGAGGCTTTAAAGGGTGTGTGTGTGTGTCTGTGTGTGTGTGTGTGTGTGTGTGTGTGTGTGTGTGTGTGTGTGTGTGTGTGTGTGTGTGTGTGTGTGCATGGGGGGGGGATTATTTGACTAAATTACATTATACATATAAATAAAGTTACATTTAAAAAATAATAAAATTACCTGCAGAATGTCTGTCTTTCGTTCTTTCGTTCTTTCTTTCTTTCTTTCTTTCTTTCTTTCTTTCTTTCTTTCTTTCTTTCTTTCTTCAGCGTTTCTTAATTTAATTTCATATCTTTTCTTTCTTTCTTTCACTCAGTAGCATGCTGTTCAGGATGGACTGTTCCTCTCTGCTGTAAGTAAAACAGGAATAAAATCTTCTTTTGGATGTTTAACATTTGATGAATAAAAAAGCTAAATCCATCACTGTTCAGTGCACATCTGACTGAGGAATGAAAAAAAAAATCTGCTTTGGGCTCATGATCAGGAACTCATAATCAGGAACTCATGATCAGGAACTCATGATCAGGGACTCATAATCAGGAACTCATGATCAGGAACTCGTCTTCTTTAAAGCACTGAAACACACAGTGGATTGTTCCTCACTCAGGATCTCATGTACAGTATAAACACCTTTTATAAATCCTAAACTCATCTTCTGAACATCTCATCTTCTCTCCAGCACTTTCACATTTTCCTCTTCAGACATGAGGGAATGTACAGATCCACGTTTAACCCGACGGTGATATTTCTCCCCCGTTCACAGCGAGTCTGCTCCAGTCTGCTCCTCATCCAGTCTGCCGAAAGCACTGAGAGTCTCCATGGGCCAATTAGGAGTCTACCTGCCCGAGGCCACTGTAACCCTGAGCAGCCTCCGGCGTGAACTCTCACCCCTGACACACGACCTCACTGCTGAATAAGAACACACAGGACCATCAGAGCGAGACACTACACACAGACACAAACACACACGCACGCACACACACACACACACACACACTCAGACACAAACACACACGCACGCACGCACACACACAGACACAAACACCTACACCTACACACATAGACACACACACACACACACACACACACACACACACACACACTGCATGCCTGGCAGGAAATGAGCGGCTGATGATTTGCTCAGGTTGGTGGTCCTTCATTCATTTACATACATCCATATTATTACTAACCTCCGTCTGTCTGTCTGTCTGTCTGTCTGTCTATCTATCTATTTTTTCATTCTTCCTTTGATGTTTTTTCTTTTGTTTGTTGTTTGTTTCTGTTTATTAGTTAATCTATTATCTTTTTTCCTTTCTTTCTTTCTTTCTTTCTTTCTTTCTTTCTTTCTTTCTTTCTTTCTTTCTTTCTTGCTTCAGAATTCCTTTCTTTTCTTAATTCAGTGTTTGTTCTTTCTTTTTCCGTCCTTTCTCTCATTCTTTTCATCTTTTCAGGAATATTCTTTCTATCTTTGTTGTTTTCTCCACTTGTTGTTACAGTTAATGTTGTGCAACATCTGTGAGAAGATCTGCTTTTCTCTCACTATAAAGCGTTGTTCTCTTGCTGTCCTCCATCTCTTCATGTTACAGTTTTTCCACGTTGTAATTCCTCCTGTAAGTTTCATCATTTCCACCTGTTATAAAGCACTGGCACTGTCGACTCCTTTTATTACTGATAAATAAATAAATGCCTCCTTCACCATGTTTTCCTCATGAAACTACTTTAATATAGTCTTCTGTATGTTCCACGTCACTGTGTTCTGGAACACGGCTGGAAACCTGAGCTGCTGTTGGGGAAAATGAAGCAACCCTTTGTGATCAGTCTGTGTGTGGTAGAAGACGATCAGTTCTTACCTCTGAAAGATGAAAGCTGTGAGAATGAAGATTAAGTGGGAGCAGAGCTCAGATCATCTTTGGCATGAACAGAAAGGCTGGTGTGTCCCTGCTCGGACAATGCGTCCATCTCCATGCCAACCGTGGACTCAGTGGTCTGAAGCCCTCTGCCCTCCTCGGTCCTGTCCTGTATGCTAATCTGATGGATTAGCGCTGGTGATGTTTTGTGCTCGGATGTGTTCAAACATGGCTGTAGTTGGCCGAGGTCATGCTGGATGGTGACCTTGGCCCTCTGAGAAGCCCAGTGCATGGTCCAAGTGTTGGTGTGGTGGGGATATCAGGGGTGGGAGGGATGTTTGGGGGTATTAGTGTAGGGCGGTACAGAGGCTTCTAATCAGCTCAGAAGTCTGAGCTCTGTGTGCTTTGTCCAGGATTCAGACACAGAACACAGTGAATGGATGAGAAGTGTAAAGGTCAGACTGAGCACAGCTTTGAAATGTTATCTGCTACATCAGGGTTTAGAAATGACACTGCCAGAGGCAGAGTGGACAAGACATAGCTTAATTTCTGACCACACACTGACCATCCCAAACACACTGACCATCCCAAACACACAGACCACACTAAACACACTGACCGCTCACTGACCACACCAAACACACTGACCATCCCAAACACACTGACAGCTCACTAATCACACCAAACACACTGACCATCCCAAACACACTAACCGCTCACTGACCATCCCAAACACACTGACCATCCCAAACACACTGACCGCTCACTGACCACACCAAACACACTGACCACACTAAACACACCGACTGCTCACTGGCCATCCCAAACACACTGACCATCCCAAACACACTGACCACACCAAACACACTGACCGCTCACCGACCACACCAAACACACTGACCATCCCAAACACACAGACCACACTAAACACACTGACCATACCAAACACACTGACCATCCCAAACACACTGACCGCTCACTAACCACACCAAACACACTGACCATCCCAAACACACTGACCGCTCACTGACCACACCACACACTGATCACACCACACACTGACCATCCCAAACACACTGACCGCTCACTGACCACACCAAACACACTGACCATCCCAAACACACTGACAATCCCAAACACACTGACCACACTAAACACACTGACCGCTCACTGACCACACCAAACACACTGACCATCCCAAACACACTGACCGCTCACTGACCACACCAAACACACTGACCATCCCAAACACACTGACCGCTCACTGACCACACCAATCACACTGACCACACTAAACACACCGACTGCTCACTGGCCATCCCAAACACACTGACCATCCCAAACACACTGACCACACCAAACACACTGACCATTTACTGACCACATCAAACACACTGACCAGAGTGTGTGTGTGTGTGTGTGTGTGTGTGTGTGTGTGTGTGTGTGTGTGTGTGTGTGTGTGTGCATGTGTGTGATCAGTAAAGAGGCAGGTTGTTTTAGCTGCTGTCAATTACAGCTAATAAATGTCGAGGCGACTTGAGTGAACAAGTGCAGCTAATGCTGTTTACCTCTTTATACTGAGGACTCACAAACCCAGTCACTAAACTGTTCAACTCAAGGAACACACACACACACACACACACACACACACACACACACACACACACACACACACACACACACACACACACACACATCTCTATCTGTATTTTATTTTTAAACATGTGTAGAACTCTTTTATTCCATCCATCCATCCATCGATCCATTCATCCATCAATCCATCTGTTCTGTTCTGTTGTAGGCCTTCAAAAGCTATAAAACAAAATGTAAATTCAATGTGTGTAAAAAAAATGTGTGTGTGTGTGTGTGTGTGTGTGTGTAAACATGAGGAATGTGTAGATGTGATGATGTGAATAGATGTGGTGTATGAGTAAGTAGATGTGATGTGATGGTATATAGATATATTGTGTGTGTGCGTGCGTGTGTGTGTGTAAACGTGGTGAGTGTGTGTAGACGTGATGAGTGTGTGATACAAAGTGTGTTTAAATCGCACTGATCAGGATGTGTTGAGTAACAAGCTTTTTCAGCTCACAAACCCGGAGTGGTAATTAAATCCAGTGAAGTCTGTGCTTCAGAAGGGCGAGGCCTCAGCGGACCCGAGAGTGTGTGTGTGTGTGTGTGTGTGTGTGTGTGTGTGTGTGTGTGTGTGTGTGTGTGTGTGTGTGTGTGTGTGTGTGAACTGTTGAGCTGCTGAACTGACCTACATGTGCACGTGATAAATGGCCTCATAGAGTGAAACTCACACCTGATCATTAATCTAAGAGGCAGCAGCAGCTCAGTGTGTGTGTGTGTGTGTGTGTGTGTTTGTTAATTAACCTGGTGCTTTAGTGAAAAAATAAAAACAACTCAGGAGCTAAAAGTCACAAAGAACTGGACACTTTATAATTCTCCATCTTTTCTCTCTAGGGACCCTATGATTTGTAGAGGACCTTATACACACACACACACACACACACACAGACACACACACACACACACACACACACACACAACTGTAACTGTGTTAACACAAAAACTTTCTTACTTTCATTCTTCGAACAAGTGTGTACATAGATGCAGGGATGTGTTGGTGTGTGTTTGTGTGTTGGTGTGTGTTGTTGTTTGTGTGCACTAGGGATAGTAAAATTCAGAAAAACTGCATCAGTGCATCGACATAAAAGGTAACAATGTGATGTAAAGTTGGCATTTGTATTGCGGTGCATCGTTTTTAACATATTTGCATCGGTAAAAAAAAACATTCATTTATATTTAACTATTATTAGACGCTATACTTTCATCACTTTAATAATGATAACGATGAGTTGTAAGCAATATTTTCTATGTAGATTGATTTCCGAGGCGTGTCCTGACATTCACAAAGAATACAGATTGACATGGCAGAGGTAGAGCTGCATCTTCCAGGAGACAGAACAGAAAACAACCATCTGGTTTTACTCCATATTGTGTGTAGGTCTATATAAGTTTGTGTACATGTGTGTAGGTCTATGTGAGTTTGTGTACATGTGTGTGGTTGTGTGTACATATGTGTAGGTCTATAAAAGTTTGTGTACATGTGTGTAGTTGTGTGTACATATATGTAGGTCTATAGAAGTTTGTGTACATGTGTGTAGGTCTATGTGAGTTTGTGTACATGGAGTTTGTGTACATGTGTGTAGTTGTATGTACATATATGTAGGTCTATAGAAGTTTGTGTACATGTGTGTAGGTCTATGTGAGTTTGTGTACATGGAGTTTGTGTACGTGTGTGTAGTTGTGTGTACATATATGTAGGTCTATAAAGGTTTGTGTAAATGTGTGTAGTTGTGTGGACATCTGGGTACATTTGTATATTTGTGTGACTGTTTTTTTGTGTAGGTCTTTGTAGGTCTGTGTACATGTGTGTAGGTCTATGTAAATTTGTGTACATGTGTGTAGTTTTGTGTACATATATGTAGGTCTATAAAAGTTTGTGTAAATGTGTGTAGTTGTGTGGACATCTGGGTACATTTGTATATTTGTGTGACAGTGTTTTTTTGTGTAGGTCTTTGTAGGTCTGTGTACATGTGTGTACATGTGTGAAGTCAAGTCAAGTCAAGTCAAGTTTATTTGTATAGCGCTTTTCACAACAGACATTGTCTCAAAGCAGCTTTACACAAATCAACAGTTAAGGTGAATGGTGTGAATTTGTCCCTGAT
Source organism: Silurus lanzhouensis (assembly GCA_039877035.1). NCBI lineage: Eukaryota > Metazoa > Chordata > Actinopteri > Siluriformes > Siluridae > Silurus > Silurus lanzhouensis. Next base: position 6,492,043 of record JBCEWE010000142.1, read on the forward strand.
GAGCAAGCTGTGGCGACTGTGGCAAGGAAAAACTCCCTTAGATGTTATAAGGAAGAAACCTTGAGAGGAACCAGACTCAAAAGGGGAACCCATCCTCATTTTGGGTGACATCAAGAGTTTGATCATAAATCTTTCAACAATACAGAACACTGGAGAGTGAGAGCTAACATGAGTACTGGAGTATAAGATTATAAGTGATGTTCTTTCTGCAGTCTTATACAGTCTATATGGTTAGTAGCTCCGAGTTTTATGAGCTCAGCATTTGTGATCACCACAGATCCAGCATCAGCTTCTCCATGCCAGAGCCTTTAACACTCCAGGAGGTCCAATGTCAAAACTCCACACATGTAGCGGGATCCAAATGGCACTGGTACGTCTCCAGATGGTTCGGGATGTTTGTGAATTCGGCATCTACTTCTTCAAAGGTCCGTAATCATCACGAGGTGGGAGGTGACTGGAGCTGGCCAAACCTCAGGGTGTCTCGGGATGGGGAGAGAAAGAGAAGCAGTGGAGAGCAATTAGCGTAGCTGCTGTTCATGATATTAACAGCACAAGTTGATAATGTGCATGTGATCAGATGTTCTGGAGCACAAGGTTATGATGCGATGTGTGTTATGTGTAGGCTTTGCTAAATAGATATGTTTTTAATCTACACTTAAACTGGGTGAGTGTGTCTGAGCCCCGAACACCGTCAGGAAGACTATTCCAGAGTTTAGGAGCTAAATGTGAAAAAGCTCTACCACCTTTAGTGGACTTCGCTATTCTAGGAACTACTAGAAGCCCAGAGTTTTGAGATCTCAGGGAGCGTGGCGGATTGTAGCGAGTTAAAAGACTGGATAGATATATGGGAGCCAAACCATTTAGTGCTTTATAAGTGAGAAGTAATAGTTTGTAGTCTGTTCGAAACTTAACAGGAAGCCAATGTAGGGACGATAAGATCGGGGTTATGTGATCATATTTTCTTGACCTTGTAAGAACTCTGGCTGCTGCATTCTGGACTAACTGAAGCTTGTTTATTAATGACGCAGGACATCCACCTAGTAACGCATTACAGTAGTCTATTCTGGAGGTCATGAACGCATGGACAAGCTTCTCTGCATCGGATATAGACAACATGTTTCTTAACTTAGAAATATTTCTAAGGTGAAAGAAGGCTGTTTTTGTAACTTGATTGATATGATTTTTGAAAGACAAGTCGCTGTCTAAAATAACACCCAGGTCTTTTACTGTTGAAAAGGTGAAGGTGAAGGTGTTCTTCCAGGCTGTTGAGCAGCTGATGGATGGATGAGCAGGAGATGCTGCTTGGCTGCTTGGTGATAAGACCTGTATCTCCAGCAGGGCTTCCTTAAACATTTGGGAGCAGTCACACACGTCACACACTGTCAAAGAGGATGGATGAGAGAAGGAGTGATGGGGAGGTTAAAGGCAATCAGCTGCCCTCTGTACTCTTATCACATGGCCCCTCTTCAGCAGGACACCAGAGCTGATTGTGGAGATGGACAGGTTTCTCATGTCATGAACCTTATCAGCTCCATGCTGTGGAGATGAGAGCAGAGGGCTCAGATAAACAGGAAGGTGGTTTTGATTCATCATTAGGGAAATGAGGGAAAAAAGGCAGATGCTGGAAGCAACAGTCTGGAAGTGACCTGCAGTGGTGTGGAGCATCGTATTAGATCTACTTCCTGTTTCTCCTTTACATTATAGCAGCTATAAACACTCATTCCCTAATCAGCCTCTCCTTTGTTCTTTCTTTCTCTCTGCTCAATATTCTTTCTTTCTTTTTCTTCTGTCCGTCCATCCGTCCATCCGCCCGTCTATCATTCTGTAGAGCTCCTGTTGTTTGACTTCTTGTAAACAAATCTACTGTATAATTATTTCAGATAAATACATAACTACAATCAGGGTCAGAAGCTTTTTTTTTTTTTTTTTAAGATTTAATTAAATATAAATATAATTTTATTTGTTTAAACATTCTATTTTTCCATCTTTGGACCCTTATATTATTCCACTCTTCATGCAAGTGCAGAACCAGGATCGGGATCAGGATCCGGATCATATTACCATGATGTCTTTCATGATCATTTAAATGCATAAAGCTCCAAAGCTTCTGTTTTTCTGGATTATTCCATCGCTCATGTTCATTTCTAAGCTCAATAGCATTAATATAAATCTGGCACATCTCTGACTCGGATCAGCCGCCGTTCCCTGGGTGGTCATTGCACAAACGAGTGTCTGCTGATCTTTCCTTTCTCTCCTCTGAACTGAGCAGCACTGACCTCCTGAGCCTCAGGCCAGGGTCAGAGCTACGTGTCAACAGCCCCAGTGAGAAGCTGCAAAACTTACTTCCATCATCCTCGCTGCTCTCCTGCGGTTCCTGGGCACCCCGGTCCGTTCCTATTGTGCACCATCCTGACAATTAACAAAAGGCCCCATGGGGCCGAACGGTCAAGACGAGAAGGCAGAGGGAATGAAAGGCGAGAATTCACACTCCCCACTGTTAGAACCTAATTTGCCAGGGTGCCCGTGCTGGCCATTTTTCTTCTGAACCTCAGTAGCACAATGATATTTATCTTTTCGCCAGTCATTCAGACCTCTCCAGCCGCCATCTGCACCTGATAAGCATTTAGACATCGCTACACACACCATGCCCTTCAGTAAATCTTTGAAAAAGTTCCTGTCAAAGTGAGCAGCCATTTTTTTAAAGAAGCATATGCGCATTCAATCAATTATCCAATCCAATCCAATCTAGTCTGAGAGAAAGCACCAATTATCCTATCCAATTCAATCCAATTTAATTAAAAAGAGAATTCCAGAATTATTCAATCCAATCCAGGAAAATCCCCAATTATCCAATCAAATCCAAGAGAATTGCAGAATTTTTCAATCCAATCCAAGAGAATCCCCAATTATCCAATCCAATCAAAGAGAATCCCCCAATTATCAAATCAAATCTAAAATAATCCCCCAGTTTTCCAAACAAATCTAAGAGAATCCCACAATTATCCAGTCCAATCCAGTAGATTTCCCCAATTATCCAATCAAATCTACGAGAATCCTTCAATTATCCAATTAAATCCAAGAGACTCCCCCAATTATCCAATCCAATCTAATCCAATCCAAGGGATTCCCCCAATTTTCCAATCCAAAAGAATTTTTCAATTATCCAATCCAATCCACAAATTATACAAGCCAATCCAAGAGATTAGGGAAAAATTTGATCTCTGTTGCTTTGATTGGTGCAAATGTGTGAGGTCCATGAAGATTCGGTTTACATGGGTTGAGGTGAAATATCTTCAGTGGCATGCCCGGACCCTATTTTTGGATTTAAGAGAAGGACTGGAAAGTTAAAAAATACTTTTATGAGTATTCTTTGTAAAATGAAGAGCTCCAAATTAGTTCTAAATTTCATTGTTGGGTTTCATCCTCTAATATTATAATAAACAAGTTCTATTTTCCTATATAGTAACCAGTTTAGGACAGGTTCTTCACTGATTCTTTAAGGCAATAAGAGTTCAGAGCATCCGAAATAACGTTCGAGAGATTGCAGAACTTTGGGAGTAGATTTTTAATTCCATAGAAACATTAATCACCCATTTTTAGAAACCTACCTCGATTTCTTTGCTACTATTTGAGAAAAACTCTCCTCTTGAGAATTTGCCCTGTTAAACCAACCACTGCTTCTCTTCAAAGAGCCCTTAATGAACACTTTTCCTTCAAGAGTGGAGCTTTTAAGGTCTTCGAGCACACTTTTCACCCTCGCCATGCACGGCTTTGCTGTCTTCATGCTCCAGCTGGTAGAACAGATGGAAATAAGTGAACCTATATGTTCTCTGATGGAAGACAGCCCTCTGACAGCAAGCAGAGTGAAGACAGAGCTAATGCGATGCAGGTGGTGGAGGAGAAGCGAGGCAGAGTTGCGAAGGATCTCACTGCAGAGTGTGATCAGGGCAACCTGTTTGGAATTCCACGCCATCTGTCATTCACGGAGCTTCTGACTTCCATAAGCTGTACTCCAGCTCCAGACTCTCGAAGGATGGAAGTTGATTGGCACGTCACACTTCCATGAACTGTCCCGTGATTGACAGGTGTTCAATCCAGAATGTGCTCCTGTTGTGTTCCTGTGATGGGTTTAGGATATCCTGAGGTCCTCATCTGGATTATGGACAAAATACAACTAGATTTGAGAATATTCAGAGGATATTGAGTTCAAGTTGAAATGTTATCTTTTGAGTAGAAAAGAAATGTATAAACATGTTATGAGAATGACTATATAGATGTTTTTCATATTCTTGATATTAATAGTATTACTAGTGTGGTTACCAATTTAATATACCAAAAGACTTAGTAAATCTTTGCTAGTTTGTCCAACAAAAGCACAATGTCTCAAGGAAATTCTATATCAGCATTATTCAGTTGCCTGCTATCTAGACAACAAAAACTAGCCTTTCATTCAATTTTTTTTTTTTCATTTTTTATGCATATGGATTATTATGTGTCTCTCCACCAAAAACATGTCCATCGTTGAAGTCATGAAGCTATTTTCATAATCCGCTGATGTCTAGAACCTAAACTCAAGCTCATCCTTAAAATTATTTAAAGGTGAGATATGACTAGCAACGTCACAATTATCAAGAATGTAATTAATATTAATATTTATTATACTGCGAATGTGGTTACCAAGTCACATTCTGAAAAACTTGGTCTAAAACACTTGGTGTTTTGGACACTCCAACAACAGCACAACCACTACAATGTCTCAGAGAACTTAATTTTTATTTCAGCAATACAGTTTAATTTGTAAAGTTTAATATTATTGTATTGACTTTTTTTTAAAGCTAGCCAGACAACAAACAAAACCTGTAGCTTATGTATTATAAAGATGTGTTATCTTAGTGGTTAAGACACCAAACTCATAATCTTGAGAAGTCTAAATTCCAGCCACACCAAGCAGCCACTCCTGGGCCCCTGAGCAAGGCCCTTAACACTGTAGCTGCTTAGTTGTATGAATGAGATAAATGTAAGTTGCTCACGATTAAAACGTCTGCCAAATGATGTAAATGTGTGTACATTTCAAATCTGATGGGGATACTGTTTAAGCCTTCCATTTTCCCTGCATATTGATTATTATGCGTGTCCCCAAAACCCAGTCATTGGGTTGACCCGGGGTCATTTCGGTCCCCCATCTGGTTTTATAGGCAAAGCTATTTCCGTAATCAGCTGAAGTCTGTAACATAAACTCGAGTTAATTAATAAGATGATCCCCAAAAAAGGTTCTATGTGATATATGACCAGCAACCTCACAATTATCAACAAATGTGTACCGACTCTGCCTAGCCTGGTCCTGACTAGCAAGACGTCTGGTTAAATCAGCAATGCTTAGAGCCAGTTGAATTGTGTGCACTGACAAAGCCATGACATCATTTCTGCCCTGTAGAGAAGGTGTCATATCCCCTGCAGGATACCAGTGCTTTATGAGCGAGAGAGTGAGTTATCTGAAATTAAACCCTGACCTCTTGTGCAGTGGCGGCATCGTACAGGCTCCTCTTATTCTCTGGTGTTAATGAACTGCTGGGAAGACGACTTAAAAGCTAACAAAGCAGCAAACCCGAATAACTCAAACTGCTGTTCAGGAGAAAAAATGTGGGCTGCTTGTGTGCTGAGAACCACATGTGGCTCTGGTCCAGGTTGCTGTGTGGAGGGAGGACAGGAAGCTGGAGGTGGTAGAAAGTGGAACAGTAAATTACTGAGGTAATAAGTTAGTGTGAGAGGGAAGGCGGTCTAGGTTTTACTGCTCTGCCATTCTGTCAGGGACAGAAGTGCAGGAAGCTTCAACCTTTTTGTTTTTCTCTGATACGCCTAAAAAAGGGTTCCTCAGTGGTTTATACGATAATTAGAGATTCTTTTCAAAGCCATTTCTCTGTTTAGTGTTCTAATACAGAACATTCAATAGTTACCCTGAAAGAACCTTTTGTTCTAAGTGTGTAGAACAATAAGTTGGGTTGTAGTTTTTTAAAAGCCTTGCACTTTTAATAATGTTAAAATGAGAAACCAAAATGATCTTCATTTTGTCTCACTCTGGGATAACTATTAAAGCTTTTATGTAGGATCCTACAATCTCTATCTGTGAGTACTCTAAGAGGAACTTCCACAAGATCTATGGACTCTAAGGATCTTAGAAAGTGTAGGAAGTGTCCTGGACTGAGAAATCTTTGGAAAGAAAGGTTTTTATGGTCTTCTAATAAAGATCATAGGGGTTCTTGTTGAACAGTCTGAGAACTATCCCAAGATCTTAGACGATGTTCAGACATTCAGTATTGTTTACAGGAGGAACCTTGAACAAATGTTTTCATTAATCAAGCAAAATTATTGTATGAAGTTTAAAATTCTTATAATCCAGATTTTTCAGTGACTGCATCAACCAATGGTCAGGATTTCCCCAGCCACCTAAAAGTGGAGGAGGAGGAGGGAGATTTCCTACAGTTTACAGGAACCTACAGTACCATTTTCCTAATAGTCCTGATTTAAAGTTTCCTGAACCTTTGTTTCAGATGCATGCGGATGATTGTCAAAATGTATTGCTTGCATACAAGCACACGTTTTTCCTTTTTTTCTTTTGTGTGTCAGCATTAGAGGTCTTTATTTACTTTCCACTTAGAGAGTAACTGTTACCCTTTTTGCCCCACAGGCAACAAACATGCCAAGTCTTGGTCTAACTAACCGTCTTTAGTTCTGCTTACAAAATATATTCACACTTGTGGTCTGTAAAAGCAAATGAATGCGACTTTGTAGATTGGGTGGGAACCCCTTTTGAATGGTTTAATGATTTTTGTCAGAAAATCTTTAAATGTTCCTGAAAAGAACTGCAGATCTTTTCAGGTTTATAAATAGAATTGAGATTGGCTTCAAAGACATCTTTACAGAAGTACAGCAGATACAGAGATTATTTGTCATATACACATATATATGTATAGTTAATGTCTTTATTTTATTTTTTATTTTATTTTAATATATATATATATATTTTTTTTTTTATTATATTTTCCTAAATCTTTTAAAATTATAGCACCAGCACACTATGACAACCTTGTACATGCAACACATGATACAATAAAAATGATTCTTATTACTGCACCATGAAATTCTGTTCTTCACATGTTCCAGCTTGCTAGGAAGTTGTGGTCGAAGCACAGGGTCATATATGGTATGGTACCACTAAAGCAGAGGTTTAAGGGCTTTTCTTAAATGCCCAAAACTGGCAGCTTGGTGGTGTCAAAACTAGACCCCCCCTGATTTCAGTAACATCAGAAACCCACAGACGTAGCCATTTAGTCATACAGGAATATCTTTTTCTTAAAAAAATAAAGAAACGAAATAAGAATCTGAGTTAAAATTTGGCACAAATAAAGCTCGTTTATTATTCAAGAGATGTCCTCACAAGCCGTAATTATGTGTGTGAGAGAGAAAAAGAGGTTCCACTTAACTCTTGATTGGCAAACCTTCTTTCCTGCTTTATTTGGCTTGTTAAGAGCACTCTCATTGTCAGCTGCATCTCCTCTGACAAGTCGCTGCTGGTCTGGATGTCAGGCTCCAGACTAACAAGGGCTAATTCACAAGCCGACTCCAGAGCAGCGCAGAGCCTCCTGCCAGGTTCCCAGGATACAGCCAGCCCACTTGAGACACAACGACGTCTGTAAGAGACAGCAAAGAGCAGAAAGTCTACAGAAAACAAAACATTGCGGCGGGGGTATGGGCATGAAGTCGGTTAGGGACTACATTCAGAAGCCACACAGGTAGTCTGGCTAAAGGGCCCAATTTGTCAAAAATGACACAAGCCCATTGAGGGAGGACTTGATGCCGTCTGCTTGGGGCTCGCTCCATTTTCTCGTAGCACAAGCCCAGGCCCTGTCGACACACTTTTGTCGACACGGTGACAAGTCAATCCATTTCAGATACATCAAGCGCATTTTGTGTGCGTTGGAAAAATTGTTTTACAACCTAATCGAGTTAGGCGACGTACGGCTACAACGCAGACGCATTAAAGACGTATCATTTAGCATGCTAATAATGCCTGATTATGCTTACACGTACACGTGCTGTTAATACTGTTGACACCAGTTTGGTAAGAGCTCAAATCCAGTGGTATATCCTGAGTACCATTTTAACCGAATGTGAATACATCCAAAGTAAACAAATATTGGGAAACCTGAACATCCCATTTCACATTTCCCTGTTTGCTCTGAAAACAACCTCCACTCTTCTGGGAAGATGTTTCACACGATTTGTGTGGAGATTCATTCAGCCACAAGGGTACTAATGTAGGTGAGGTGAGGAGGTCTGGAGTGCAGTCAACCTAAAAAAAATCCTTCAAAAGCTGTTTAGTTGGGTTAGAGCTCCATAGAAGGAGCATCCACATCTTCCAAACTATGTAAAGCATATTTTCATGAAGCTGGCTTTGTGCACAGCGACATTGTCAAGCTGAAACAGATTTGCTACAGTGCTTGAGACCGCAGTTTGCATGAGCAATTGTGCATTTAGGCACGTAGCATGGCACCGTGGCAGTGATGGAATTATAATCAATGGACACTTGATGCCACTCAGATGAGGATGAGGTTGACTCAAAAGGGACCCTCATCCTCATCTGAGTGGCACCACGTTTTCATTGATTATAGTTCCATCACTGCCACTGCCGTTTCTTCATCATGTTATTTAATGTAGTTTTTCGTTACCACAGTCGCCACTGGCTCACATATTAGAGATAAACTTGCATAAGAAACAAACGTATAGGTGTTAAACTTATACATTCTTTTATACAACTTTATCTGTAAAACAATGTCCTATATATAAATAAAATATAGAAAAAAATAAAATAAATAAAAAAATATACACAATATACACAATATATATATATATATTAATACAGTAGCAAATACCTTGTTGATATTCGTGGATTGATTTTTAAATTTAAAAACCTGGAATTTATTTAGAAATTTGTTGGAATTCATATCCTCTAAATTGGGAGAAAGGACACATTTAAGGATAGGAAGAGGAAGAGGAAGAGACGGAGGAGGAGGAAACAAAACTGCCATGACAACCAGGCTAAAATCGTACACTTTTTAGGGCTAAAAGTGCAGAACAGCGACCCGGTCGAGTATGGAGTGCCTCACAAAACCTTTAATGTCATACACCAGCGAGTCGTCATTGTGTATCCGACTGCAGACTGTGACTTCGACAAAACCTCAAAGAGCAAATGGATTAGAATATCAGTGAAAAGATGACTGAATCACATCCACTGGATTGTGCAGATTACCAGGGAGAAATAAATCTCACAGTTGAACCTACAAAGTAATGACTTTCAGTGGGGGATCGCTGGTCATTCGTTTCTCATGTGCTAAAAATGTCCTTCATTACATGAGTTGTCATTGACGTGGCCTATTGAGGCTCCGCCTACATTAAGGGTGTAACGGTACACAAAAGGTTTAGTTAGGGGGAAGAAATGCAAAACATAAAATTGCTTGTGCTTTTTTTTATTAAGTTAGTTGTTATTGTGAACAGTAACAGATCACATTTTTAAAGCAATTTTAAATAAAATGCCTGATTGACTTTAATAAAAAAAAAAAATCTAATTGATAAAATACACTATTTTATTATGTTATATTAATTAATACATTAATTAATACATTTATACATTTCTATCAATTAAAATTTAAATGTAAATAGTTTACATTTCTTAGACCCCATTTGAGTAATACAGATGTGTATAAAAGTGTGTGTATGAGTTTTACATTTAATACAATTTCTAAAAATAGGATCTACTCAGCTGCTTTACTCATTTTAGCATACTTACAGTAAAAAAATATCAAAATTCCTTCCATTTTTCATTCATTTACTCCCTCGATATGTGTAATTGTCAGGATTTTCACCTTTAAAGAGAAATTCTTGAAGCTGGACATAAAACGCTAAAGAATCCGTATCGCTAGAGTGTAGTAAAAAGTTGGTGATGACAGGAAGTGGCAGTTATTTCGCATGCGCAAAACAAAGTTTTATAACGCACTACAAATCGGATCACAGTGACACTGTGCTCAAAGTGTGGGGCGGAGACGAAAACAATCTTGTGGTCCACCACTTAATATGTTCCTGAGGGAACTCAGATTGTATCTACTGTAAGTTCCGCACTTTAAAAGGATTGCATTCGGAGGCACATGGGCACCGGACCCCTAGTCTACACTAATCTGGATACACTTGAAAATTGATTTTTTTTTGTCCACCGCATCCACACTATTGTTTTTTAGTCATTTCCAAAAAGCTGCACACAGGACCGGTGCCCCCTCGTCTTCCTTCCTTCCACCTTTTAGAATAAATAAAAAGCCTTTAAATCATAAATAATTTCAAACTTTTTTATTTATACAAAAGTAAAATTTCTTTTTATTTTGCTTTTAAATAATCATTTTAAATGTTTACTTGAAATGTGAATATTAATTCAACTTTAACTGATAACTAATGTTATTAAAAAAATTCACATAAACAAAAAACTAAATAGAATATATATGGAAGGTCATCTGGATCAGATCTTTTTCCTCTTCTTATTTCTTGGGTATGGTCACCGAGCTGCAATTGCTGTTTTTATTGACAAACTTTTAATTTTTCTCTAGTATTTAGAAACTCTTTAGAAGCTCCTGACATAATGTGACTGTTCAGTTCATCAGCTCGGATTCATATATACAAGAATTTAAAGTCTGGACGCGTCAAGGCGCTCGTTTAAACTCAGAATGAACCGGCTGCAAATAATAATCCCTTTTTTAAATAGCGCTGACGCGAATCGCCAGAATAGGGCTTTGTTTTTATATTACTATTAGAATCAAAATATAAATGATGACAGTTTTCTGCTTCGCTTAACAACCTCCAAGGGATGCATTCGCTGCAGCGACATTAGGTCCAATGGACAAAGAGCCCAGTCTTATGCTGGCTGTCTTGATTGGTGGACTAATGTATAGGTTTGTTAGGGTCATGGAGACTCCGCCTCCAAGCTGGAGACCATCGGCAATTGCCTGCTCTGCCTATAACTCCATCCCTGACTGTGCATTAGTAAAACGTAAGACGCTTCATCCTGCGTTATTTCTGCCTGACTTTTAATTGCATCCTGGCCGAATCTTTTGTCTGGGTTGGTCACATGACTTTGTCACATAGTTTTCGAAAGCCTCTGTTTTCCACACTGTGATGCAAAAAATGTTTTCTTTTCTTAGTTTTTTTTTATTTATTCACTTATTTTTCAAAAAGCAACATTTATTTTAACTAAAAACACCATCTCAGGTGAATGGAAGGCCAAAACGGAGAGAAGAATACGCTCTTTCAAATGAAAATCTATTAGCATGGCCTTAATGATCAAGTCAAGTCAAGAACACAGTGAAAAGATACGACGTTTTTCCAGAACCCCGGTGCTACATAAAACAACATAGAGCTACACAACAGAACACAAAGCTAAACTAATGTGCAACCAAGTGCAAAAACAGAACAGTAAACAAGAGTGTACTTGTAAATATAAACACAAAATTTTGCAACAGCAGCAATCGAGTAGATGTGCAAAACAGCATGTAAACAGTTATTATATAGTTATAATACAATAATAATTGAAAATGGCAGAAGACATGGATCCAAGCGGCTGGTTTAAGGTCATTCTTTTGACCTTAAAAGTGTAGCTTATTTACAAACAACCTTCTGTGCACAAGACATAACACATTTCTAACATTGCCTTTGTTTTGTCTCACTCGTATGCACCCCGGGATTCTTCAGGACCGGGAACACTGGCAGAAGCACAGCACATCTGAAGCTTTTGATCAGTTTGTTGACCGAACTGGTTTCACGGACCTTAATGATCTGAACAAACTCTTCACATGCGCTTTGAGGGTTTGAGATGGAAAGTTTACACACCCTTCTTGAAATGTGTAATTAGTGTAAAGCTGATGTTTGGGGAAGACGTAAAAACAACCAAATAGACAAAACAATAGAAAGAGAGAAAAAAAAATAAAGGGCTTTTTTTTTTTATTTTTTTTTGGGAGAAACGCCAGCTCTTGTGTGCTGAGAGTGACGTGAGAGAGTGGAAGGGCTTGTTTTTTTTTTTTTTGTTATCCAAAACATTTCGGATGGTCACTGTGGAGATGCTTGCTATTTCTCAGCGTTCCTCCGACCCACCCCTCCACCGACCCCTTCATTCACGCCTCCTCTTCTTCTCAGTGTAAAACAAAGCCTGGCGCCTCAAAGCGCTCTGAGGTAGGTAAATGTATTCAGTGACATCGGCCGGATGATTCTATTCTGCCGGGGCCCTGTAACATTTGTTTCCAGCCTTGTCTGAGGGCTGGGATGCCGTGTTGCGCCTTTTGTCCCACGTGCTCCTCACACAGGGCTGCAGTTAATGGTAGCCTTGTCCATGTCTACTGGAGCAGAAACTTTAGCTACTAGCCAGAACGGGGAGGCTGGCCTACCAGGGAGGCTGGAAGAAAAGAAAAAAAAGTGCACGGCTGCCACACAGGTTGCTAAGGGAGGACAGAAGACAGCATTCGGAAAAGCCCTCTTAAAAGGAAGTGTTTCGGGAAAAGAAAAGATTCCCCCTTTGAGAATACGCTTAAACCGCCCTCCCTAGTCTTCTCCTTCTGTTTTTTTTGTCCCCCATCCTCTGTCTTACTCATCTCCACATCTGGTCTGCCATCCAAGCGTCTTTTCTCGCCGTCCTAACAGAGGCCGTTTTTCTCATGCTTTTCCTCCAATAGAGTAACGGACGATGGAGTGATGGCTCACGGCTCACGGGCTTGACGGACCCCCATGCCGCTGCCTCTCTGAGCTCTTCTTCTGACTCGAGAGGCACATTAACACAGAGTGGCTCTTTTCTTTGTCTGGCCCTCAGGGTGGCTGAGCCGTACTCATCCTCGGCTTCTCACTTACACATTGCCGCCCGAGCCGAGCTTCTTCAGTGTTCACTTGACTTGCTTAATCTGGCCCTTAACTTGAATATCAATAATAAGCACCTCGTTTACAGAGTCAAGATTTGTGAGATTTTTTTTTATATATTTTCCCAATACCTGAGCTTTTTTTCCTCCAAGAAAATCATCACGGCACCAAAAAAATATTACTATTTCATTTATTTATATAATATTACATTTTCTGTACTTTCCATTTCCCCTCGTCTTGTGATCTCGACATAAGCTTCCAGAACGTGCTCTTATGCTGAATTGTTGTTGTATGTAGCATCAGGGTTCAGGAGGAGCGTTGTTTCATTTCACCGTGTACTGCATCAGATATATATGGTTGAAATGACAATAAAAGCTTCTTCACTTGACTTGACTTGATTTGACTTGACTTGAATACACAGAAGTACTGATCATGAGGAAACAATGCAATGTAAAGATCACGAGAATATCTTGCAATCCATGGCCTTTTAGGACTTCTGTATTCCATGGATGTGTGTAGGTAAAGTGTCCAGGTTTAAAAAAATGGACTAAAGCATCTTTCTTGATGGCAAATTAAAAATAAAAATAATTACGTGTATTATATTAATTATTTACCTAAAGTCAATAAATAAGCTCAATCCTAGAGATACAGTTATAAAAGACAAAACTGAATTTTTTTGGTGTTAATTCTGAAGAATGCTGACCAAGACTTAATAAAGGTGTAGGTACGCAGGGACAAAGAAATAACATGTCTATGCACATGAGATGTGTGAGACACATTTACTACAGTCATTCGTTCATGCTAGACGTTTAAACCTCACAATATATAGCAACAAAACAATATTTGATCGCGTCCCTTCATCTGTTCCCATACAATATAATACAATATAACCGACTTTGTTCAGGATCTGAGGTAGACCCACAGTTCATGTCCAAATGATAACGATGATGTTGATGATAATCATGTAAAGAACAAAAGTTTTCTCCCACCATTTTGGACACCAATTTTTCAACCATATGTGGCTCTTTCCCAAACCGTTACCACAAAGTTGGAGGCACACAATTGTGTAGTACATCTTTGGTAACTGTAGCATGTAATTTTCCATTCAGCTCCGTAAAGATCTGCTTTAGATGGGTTGGAGTGGAAGATCTCCTGCTATAGCTTTCTAACCCTATTGAACACCTTTGGGATGAATCTTTCATCTGCACTCCAGGCCTCCTCACCTCACCTACATCAGTACCTGACTTCACTAACATCTTTGTGGCTGAATCTCCACTCCAATCTAGAGGAACATCTTCCCAGAAGTGTGGAGGTTATTTTAACAACAAATGTGGACCAAATGCAGAATGAGATGTTCAAAAAACACATACCAATATTAAAGTCAGGTGTCTACAAACCTTTGTGTTAGTGTGTGAATTGCGATTTAAGATCATTGTCAAATTATTGAGTCTTTTGAACTTTTGCGTGTGAATGTACACACTCTTTATTAAATCAGACCCTCTGTGTCTCGCTATGACCTTGAATTAAGATCCGCTGATACGGGGACAAATTCTGCACTCCAGCATAATCGTGTGTATTTTGTCCTTTTGTTCTTGGTCACGTTATGTGTCATATTACGTGTAGTGTGTGTGAGAGAGAGAGAGAGAGAGAGAGAGAGAGAGAGAGAGAGAGAGAGAGAGAGACAGAATAAGATGACCATAACCTCTATAATCTCATTGAAAAATAATAATTAAAATCTACAAAAGAAATTCTTTAATGGATTATGCAAGTAGCAATCAGAGTTGAAATGAAGATCCGGGGAGGTCCGTCACTAAAGCGCTCTACACTACATGAGGCAGCTTTATTGGATATGTATTGATGGATTAAAGGCTCTATGTGGCCTCCAGAACAGCGCGCCCAGCATGACTGCTCTGTTTACGACACTTAGATACTTTACAAATGAGCAAATTTCGAGAGGACGAGAGGAAAGGAAACGAGACGCACACTGAGATCTCAGAGTCCACTGCTAATCCTCTGGGATGAAAGTGGGAATATTGTCAAAAGGATTTCGAGAACATTTGCTGAGAGGCTAATAGCAGTATTGTGACATTGATTAATATTTACACCACTGAGGTCTGGATTTTGATTGGTCAGAATGAGTCACTTTCACAAGTTTATCCCAAATGAGCAAACCAGTGGTGATGAGGAGGTATGAGGAAGAAATCTTGAGTCTCAAATGTGAACCCATCCTTATCTGGGTGACATCGAATGTCCATTCTTTAAAAGAGTAAAGAGTACCTGAAAATCCTACTTAAGTGAAAGTATAGATACCTTACTACAAAAAGTAGAAGTCATTAATTGTAATATAACTTGAGTAAAAGTCTTTGAGTATGTGATTTGAACAGTACTTGAGTATTTGACTCTTGTTGAACGCTCAAAAATGTACCAGTCCTCGACACCAAGACACGTGTTTGTGAAAAACCAAAACAACTGATTTGTGATGTTTTATTTCCTAAATGACAAAGTATTAAAGCGAGCTTTCAAAAAAGGGATATTCAATTAACCCAAAAAAAACAAAAAAACGTACAGTATTACGTCAAAAAGTAGAAGAACATTAGTATTCAACGGACAAATAACATTTAAGTAAATAATTTCAGGTCAAATAAAACCACGTATTCAGAGCTGAGTGCGATTTGACGCATCTCTCAGTGTCAGAGAGGACCAATATTTTCATATTTAACTTCAACAAAAGCTGCTTCTCAAAGTTTTTAGAATGTATTCAAGCTCTTTTTGGACCAAAATGAGGCCAGCAGTGATCAAAAGTCGCTCACGGGCAGCAAATGTGGGTGGGGGAGTGTTGAGCATTAACAAGATCTTCAACAGAGGTCCAAAATTTCATTGGTAACATTCATTGTGTAATTAAAATATAATGGAGTAAATAGCCTCTCGAATTTATTGAATAATAAATATATTTGAGTAAGGGGTAAAAATTGCTTTTATCTTTCATACTCAGTTAAACTAGAAAGTAGCTAAATAATTACTTATGTACAGTTACTATGTACATTTACTCAAATACTTTACACAACTACTATTCATTATAGGACTTTAAATGTTGAGATGATCGACTGTTCATCGATGGACTCTGGATTGCAAAAACTGTTCATAGCAAAAATACAAACAATAAAATAGCACCAGGATTTAACACCAACAGCTTCATTATCAGTAGATAACTCAAAACTTATAACATTGCTTCATCGCTGTGTGAAATATCAATCAACAAAATTGTAGATCTAGCAAACTGTTTATACAATGTATAAGGAAAATGAAGCGCTATTCCGATCCATTCGGTCAGTTTTGAGCTGCAAACATAAACGGCAGCTTTATCTTCAAAATGCGGTTCAAAGACCATCATATAAGATGATAATCCATAGCGAGGTGTGAGGTCTTACACCATTTTACAGACACCATTATGACAAGCAACTTACAGTCATCTCATTTTTATACACTGAGCACTTTAAGGTTAATGGTCTTGCTTCAGGGTGTGTCGGTGCTGGGATTTGAACTACCAACCTTCTAACTCAAAGTGCAATATCATACCCACTGAGCTACCACTCTCCTGTTGTGCACTTCTTCACCTCAGGCTATTATTCACTTCTATATCATACAGTAACATGTATGGCATTTGGCAGACAACCTTATCCAGAGCCACTTACATTTATCTCATTCATGCAACTGAGCAATTATGGGGTTAAGGGTCTTGCTTGCTCAGGGGCCCAGAAGTGGGAAACTTACAACCATTGGATCCAATATCCAGTGCCTCAACCACTAAGCTACCAGCTTCCCATCATACCCTACATTTCCCAAAAGACTGTATATTATGTGCCTTTGGAGAATCACATTCCACATTTAGTCGCAATTTGCTCTTATAATTCTCTCCACTCTCCTTGGGAAGGTGTTCCACTAGTTTTTGTGGAGATTTGTGGTCATTCAGACACAAATGAGTCAATTCAGGTGCTGAAAGTCAGGAGTTCTGGGGTTCAGTCAGCATTTCAATTTA
Source organism: Silurus lanzhouensis (assembly GCA_039877035.1). Classification (NCBI taxonomy): domain Eukaryota; kingdom Metazoa; phylum Chordata; class Actinopteri; order Siluriformes; family Siluridae; genus Silurus; species Silurus lanzhouensis. The sequence goes on from JBCEWE010000142.1 coordinate 6,509,018, forward strand.
TCCCAATGGTGTTCAATAGGGTTGAGGTCAAATCTCTATAGCAGGAGATCTTCCACTCCAAACCATGTAAAGCAAATTTTAATGGATCTGGCTTTGTGTACAGGGGCATCGCCATGCTGAAACAGGTTTGGGTCTCCTAGTTCAAGTAAAGGGAAAATGTCATGCTTCTGCATCCAAAGACACCCTGTATTATGTGGAAAAGAACCACATATGTCTGGGAAAGTCAGATGAATTGCCAGATGCCAAGCTTCCTCAAAGCTATTTTTGAACTATCTAAGTTATAGTAAGCAGGCAAGCTTGAATAATTTCTGAAGTTTTTCACTGATGAATGTTTGGTTCACGTTTTAAAAATTTCTCGATCTTTTCTGTGACTTCTCATAAGTCATCCATATTAGAATCAATCAGCTTGTGAAAGCATGGTTTGCTCAAACGTTATGACTTGTACCTATCGTTTGTTCATCATCAGTAAGACATCATCTTCATCTGAAGTATTTCCAGTGCTGTAGCTAGGCTTTAGCTACTCCAGCACCCCGCAGTCCATATCCTCTTTCTTAAAGACCTTGTTGTGGTTTGTTTTTTTTTTTTTTACCTGGAAGTTCTTCTTTTGGTAGCATGGATAAGTGTGTAAGAGGATCCTGACTTGTCCTGCTTGGCTTCATGGTCAAAAGTCCTTAAGGGCACCAGAGCGTTTTGTTCCTGCACTTCAGGATTTGGAGAGGTGCTTTTCATTGGCGGAAAAGCAAAGATCTGCTGCAGACATGGTACTAACACTTAACACATAAACTTTCTTCGCTTCCTTGAGAAAAAAGTTGTTCATCAAAGGTTCATGAAGCATTGGAACAATTATTCAGAGCAACTTATGTCATTTACACAATTGAGCAGTTGAGGGTCAAGAGATGAGCAGTGGCAGCTTGGTGGTTCTGGGAACTTACCACCTTTTGGTCAGAATTCGAACATCGTAATTTCCTGATCTACCACTTCTAATTCTTCAGCATCCAGTTTTGCATGGTTCTTCTTAATCTTTTGTAGGAATCTGCAGAAAACCTTGGGGGTTCCCCAGATAGACAATTTTCAATTCACTTTAGTATACCAATGGACATTGTCCCAAAGCAGATAGATTTAAATAATAAATATTAATGACAGAAACAGGTCTATACTTTTTTTCCTAATGAGCAAGTGGTAAGGAGAAACTCTCTGAGATGGTATGAGGAAGAAACTTTGAGAGGAACCAGACTCAAAAGGGAACCCGTCCTCATCTGGGTGCAGTCCATTCGTCATTTCTGAGGTAATGGACACTTGAATGCAAAAGTGTTTGTATTAATTGATTTATTAATTAATTAAACCTTCCACACTAACTTTAGGTTCAGGTGGAACAACTCAAGGACAAGATTACTTTCTATAACATAAGTAGTGTAGCTTCTACAACAAAGCTCATAACACAATTTTATTTTTTTAGGGACATTCACATAAAATGTAAGTCGATCATCTTACAAGTTGGTAAATCAATGATCAGTAAAAGTGCTATTATGCAATACGGATACTGTAGTACACGACTTATGATGGAGATGCATTCTGATGAGCACATTGTAACTTGAAAATATACCTCCCCAGGAGTCTGATCAGTCTGGGGTAGTATACTTTCATGTGTTAATAATGTAACACATTGGAGTACATAATTTAGCAAAACAGAGCGATTTACAAGACTCTACGGAATAAACTATACAGTTTATATGTACTGTATTTTTCGGACTATAAGCCGCTACTTTTTTCCCACGTTTTGAACCCAGCGGCTTAAACAACGAAGCAGCCTATTTATGAATTTTTCCTGGGTTTTTCCCGGTTTCACAAACTTCAAGACAAAACACTGAGCGACATAACATTAGACCAATGAAATTTCCGAACGGAAATAAAAAAAAAGCACCGCACCTGTGTTCTGAGCTGCACGGCTTCGGGAAAAAAAATATTTTTTTTTAAACGCACGACGATGCCAAAAGATAAACTCCCGAGAGAAATAGTTGTGAAAGGAAGGAGGAAGACAGTGAACAATGACTTTCTTGGTCGGCTACTGTTTAGATACAAGCCGTTGTAACGCGTTGAGTCTGGGTTATGGGAGAGCTCGCTAACTCCAGTGGCAAATGAAATCATATAAGCACAGACAGGTTTCCAAAACTCGTGCTTTTTTTATTTTTCTTGGCAACAGTGTTATGGGTAAGTCAAAGAAACTTAGAAATGACTATCAGAAAACAATAAGGACATATTCCTCGGTCTTGCACACATGCAGTAATAACGGAAAAATGCGGCGGCAGGCTATTCCCAAAATACCGCTATGCTCCGAATAGAAGCGCAAAATATTTCACCCGTTACACCATGTAACAGTCTTTCATTAAAGCCTGTGTAAAGTTCATTAGTTTCAGTGTATACACTGCGGCTTATAGACAGGTGCGGCTTATTCATGTTCAAAATAAAAATATTTGTCAAATTCAGTGGGTGCGGCTTATATATGGGTGCGCTTTATAGTCCGGAAATTACGGTATGTGGCAGTGTTTGGGATTGGAGGGCAGAGCATATGCTGCTACATTTAGCTGATACGCAAAACTTGATTGTTGATTGTATATTGTCTATTGATTTTGTTACAATTTTGCCGATTTCTATCGTCTTCATAAAATCGGAAAATCATAAGTCGAACCATCATGACTTGTGGACCATCTGTTTACAGAGGTAGTTCCGGAGTTAAGATGGTTCGAATTACGAAAATTTCGCAAAAAATGTAAATGGCGCACGAAAATACTAATATTTTTGACAATTTTGGGTATCGCCATCGTCAACCACCTTAAATTGTTTACTGATTTACTGTTTACTGCCATAAGCATATCTTGTATATACACCTTTTTTTTCTCATATATGACAAATAAAATGTAATTTAATTTGATTTATTGTAAGTTTGAAAAATTTTAAGTCAGATCATCGTAACTCGGGACTACCTTTTAAAATGTTTAGATTTTACGATGATGATAGCGATACGACAAAATTGTAATAATGCTTTATTTTTTCTCTGCATTTCAATTTTTACACAATATGTTGGGATGCTGCCAGATGTGCTCATCTCCCGCCTTGTGAAATGACTTACGCTCACCAGCAGTTGATTGAGTGTGTCTGTTGTGCCAATGTAAAGGCGCATATAATTTTTTTGTATTTTTGTTGATTCGAAGCCCAATTTCAACTCTTGTCTCTCTCCTTTTCTATCAGCATCGCCGGACACTGAAACAGAGCGTGTCCAGCTACGCCCTGCTGCTACATACATATACTGTATACTGTAAAGTTTATACATTACGCCACTATAAATCGCTCTGTTTGGCTAAATTTATCTACTGTATTGTATAAAATTCAAGTTAAGATCATTACGATGTGCATCTGCATCGTAACTCAGGGACTAGCCGGATATTTAAAAAGTAATTGTTAGCAAATAGATTTATAAGAAAAATAAAACAGTGTAATCAGCAATAATAATCAGTCCAGGTCTTAACGGCTTTCTGTCATTGATCATTTTCCTACAACAGAATGATTCTTCTGAAAGTTCAGGTTTTAATTTCTGGGTGTTGAACACACAAGTCAGTTTTATTTGGTGTTAGAAATTGATATAGGATCAGATTCAGGTTTATTGGCCAAGTGTGTTGACACACACAAGGAATTTGGTTCCAGCTGTTGGTGACTCTTAAAAGTACAGACATAAATAACTATACAGTTATGTGAGACTGCACAATGTGATGCCTGGAGAAATAACGTATAAAATCGAAATGTTAAAACTCATGTAAATGAAAGTAATGGTTTTGTGCACAGAGGCATTGTCATGCTGGAGCAGGTTTTGGTCTCCTAATTCAAACGAAGGGAAAATTGTATTCCAGAGATTCCAAAGACACCCTTTACAATCCTATACAGTTTGGAGAACAACCACATGTGGTTTGAAAAGTCAGGTGTTCCAATACTTTTGCCATGTACACCAGACATTTGACCTGGATTTGTTTAAATCGGTGTATTTTGAAGGTCTAGATTAAAAGGTTGCTTTATTGGCAGGACAAATATTGACATTCGTAATGATAAAGCACAGAACAAACAGATAAAACATAGAACATAAATCTGTGGATCTCAGTATTTTTCAAACACTCACCACAAGAGGGAGATGTTGTCTCTTTCAGGTTCCTACAGCAGGCTATACCAAAAAGCGATCCACACAGAGAAAACTCCAGTAGACTCAAATTACACAGACAGACTAATAGGAAGGAAACATGTTCCTGTGATTTTCTTGTGAGCCCATCTTCATTAAAAAAATTTTTTACCACCCAGACACGTCATTCTCTGGAATAGCGTCTTCCAAAGGCAAATTACTAACTAAGAAGTCGGATAATAAGAAAGAAAACGTCTGAAAAGTTTATGCTTTACGTGTTATATTGTGAATTAGAAAACCGTGAAAAGCTTATTGATGTATTGCATTTAATTTAAACAATTATACAAGTGATACAAAAAGAAAACTGTTAGTCGCCTGACCACAAGGATTGAAAAAAGCTCGATTTTATTTTTAGACTTCAGAGATAAAGAGAAGGAAATAAAATGGCACAATACAGATACAGATACCGCAGCCGGTATTTGGCACATCCGAACTTTTCAATGGTCTAGTGACGATAGGTTAAAGACGTTGTCCTTCGGCGTTTATATCATGTTTCGCAGGAGATGGAAACGTGTCAGAGGTCACAGCTGTGAGCGCGGGGATAACAGGGTTCTATTGTAAGATCTCGACGAGTTTGAAGGAAAATTTCAAATGTTCACACGTACTTCTTGGAGAACTTCCGATACATGAAAAATAGTTCATTTGAGTTGTTCAAATGAATGTATGGAGACAAAATTTTCTATTGCGAAACTGTATGTCCGTCAATCTTTGCATGGATTCAACTCATGAGTCTGAGTAATAGTCATGAAGTCGCAAAGCAAAGTGCAGTTTGGTCTCTATCAGAACTTCTAACTGTAGAAAAGTGCAGATAAATATGTAAGTATATGTACAGTGAATAAAAATAAAGGCTCCAGCAGTGGAAAAATGTGCAGAAGCTTATAAAGAATTGATCTGTGAAGTTGCTGAGCAACTCAAGAACTTTGAGGATGGATTTGGATTGTAATTGATATCAACAGTCTGCTACAATGGATCAGGAACCCAGTTTGCATGAACAGTTCTGCATTTAGGTGCCTACTGAACACCTCAACAATGATGGAACTGTAATGAATGGACATTTGGTGGTGAGCACTGCTTCCCTTTTGAGTCTGGTTCCTCTCAAGGTTTCTTCCTTATGAATTAAACTGAAGTACAACAAATAAATATAAAGGCTCTGGGCCGTGTAACAAATGTACAGAAGCTGATGAGCATGTACACTAAAAAGGTCATGAGTTCAAATCCAAAGCCACAATTAGATGCCATTCCTGGGCCCTTGAGCAAGGCCCTTAACCCTATAGCTGCTTAGTGGTATGAATGAGATAAATGTAATTCGCTCTGGATACAAGCATCTTGCCATAAACAGTGTATGTACAAGTGTTCAGAGGTTGTGGTGTATATAGAGATGATAATCCAGGTTATACATTGAATTCACAATTATATAAAGATATCATTTTCCACAGATGATACAGAATGCACGGTTTCTGATTCTATTCTTGATGCTCAATAATTGTACCCTAAATAATAAGTCGCATGCAGGCAAGACGTCGCCACAAAATGACCCCCAAAGAACATTAACACTATTAGAACCAAATCGGGAGGCTGCGTTGTAGAGCTTGTAAATGTCAAGCGCAAACTGATTCCCAGGCTTTAATGAGATGAAGGCTGCATGCGGTGCTACTCCTGTTGACTCAGATGTGCAGAGTAAACAGGCCAAGCCGTTTCCCTCTGACTGAGCTCCAGCGCCATGGGCTACGCATGCAGGGGATTAGGCTAATGCCGACCTGTGAGCGGGGCGGAGCAGCAAGGCTTCCTCTGACTGATTAGAGCTCAGGTCAGGAGGGGGAGGGATGCTGCTGGAAGAAGTTCCCTCTGAAAAGAGGAGAAATAAGAGAAAGAGAGGGAGAAAGCAGCCATGCTCGGATCAGCTTCTTGTCGACAACAGATAATCCCGTTTGTCACGTCACTTTAGGGCACAGGTCTGGGCAAGGCCAGAGGGATCAAGGCAGAAGAATTGTGCTCTAGGGTCACATGGTTTCTTCTGAGCTCGAAACTCGAGGTGTTAGATGTTCTTGCACTAAATCGTGCCTTTTACTTTTACTTTACCTCAAACCAGGGTTTCCCAGAAAAGGAAAAGGTGTGTGGGGAGGGGTGGCAGGTTTTAGTTCCCTAACCACAGCTGTCATGTGCTGGGATTAGCAGATCTTTCAAACAGGATCTTTAATTGTTTTCAGTTTGACTTTCTCTTGTACATGTAGACCGAAATGACAGCGAAGGTTTTAGAAGATAGGACGAAAGAAACATGACAAACCACGAAACAATTTCCGATTTCCGATTGCTATTTTAAAGAAAATATCCTGAAGGGGTTCAAAGGGGGCATTTGTTTCTATTTTGCTGGTAGGGTTTATATCTTTGTGTTCCCTTGGATAAGAAGGAAGCGTTACAGCAAATCAATACAAAGTTCTTCTAAATGCTCACCTTCATCCTTTGATAAAACTTGAATAGTCGTAACTCTTCCCCTGCTCACAGAAAACATGGCCTTCCTGAATAAAATCTGTATCAGCAATGCTCTGGCCTTGAAACCCTACAGATCTCAAACTGATTGAACACCTGACTAAGGAATATTTTTGGAACAATAAAAAAGCAAACTGTTCTGGAAAAAATGTTGCTCAGTTTTGCTGTGTAGAATCAATTCTGTTCTGCAGTTCATGGATGCTCCTTGTGGCCTAAACACATCCTGATAGATTCAAGCCAACAGATTCGCTTGGTGGTACCTGATGAGGAAGCATGTCCGATGTTCAGGAAGGTGTCGAAGTAGGAGGCAAGGTGACAGAGTCAAACACTTGGCCTTCTAATCTCTCACTTTTAAACTGGTTAACTGCAGGCTTGGTTTTCCCATGGCACCCTCGTGTGCCACGCGTGGGTGAACCCATCGCATCTCTCAAGCCGTCTGGCCTGGCAAAGGGCACCCGGCCTAGTTCTGAGGAAAGCGCCCACATAACACCAGTGTCTGTCACACAGAGCAAGCCAGCCTCTGCGCCTCAAACGGAGCCTCTGGCACGAGCTCTAATCCCATTTCCTCACTCCTCGTTCCTACCCTGACACGGAGAAATGTTTGGACCCGGTTTCTAAATCGTTGGGTTATAATACGAGGCCTGGGATACTAATCAAGGGTGTGCCGTTGCTCCATATGAGCCGAGGAATAAAAAAAAGGTGTGAATTGCCAAGTGCTTTGCGGCAAGCACTGATCATAAGCAGCAGTCGCACGCACTCCGTGCCGTCGCTCGTAACCCCGCTAGCACCTCGGTAATTGCCTGCTTATAGGCCTGATATGTAATTTAGACCTGCATTCAAACGCTTCTGAAGTGATGACAGACCATTTGCACCAAGACTAAAAGCCCCTCCATTTCTTTTGGACCTGAACACACGGACGTCCTCTTCAGTGCAACAAAAAACCGAGGTATTAGAAGACCGTCCAAGTTTTGGGTGATTGAGGTCTGATGTAAGACGTGCTGCAAGGAATCTTTATGTGCAGGAAATTGCACTCTTGGAAACCTGCTCGGTGGCGAGGGCCAAAATAAACGAGCGCTGTTTATGCAGCCCTGACTGCAGTAAGCTGGTTTGTCCTACAGAGTTGTCAAATGATCTAATTTAATTGGTCTGACAGTGCAGCTGCAAATCATGGTTTGCGCCCCGGTCTTGTGTTATCAAGGGATCGGTTCCATGCAAATGGATTCAAAATGTGTGTGATTGCTGATCTGTTTGTTGTGTTTAATAAACTCTTATGGAAGGAGTCTCCGGTATCAGTGCTTCGTCAAAGTCAAAGGTAGCAACACGGGAGCTCTACGCTCCCTCTGACTTTCTCGGGTGGTCCCACCTTCCCTCAGAGTAAGAGGTAGGTGTATATCAAGATAGATCTTCTGTTCTGGTGGAATGAACTTTCTCTAGATTTCCAAACAGCTCTGTGTATATACAAATGACGATGTTTGGAGCTCTATAGCAGGCCACTCAAGATCTTCCACTCAAAGCATATCTTCATGGAGCTGGCTTTGTCAGGTTGGTCAGCTGGAACAGGTTTTGAGAAAGTATCACATATGGCTGGAAATGTTAGGTGTCCCAATAGTTTTTTTCTATATAGCGTATGTTGTTCTTCATATAGTGTAACTTTTCAGCACTTGGTGATAAGGACAGCTTGCCCATATTGTTGTTAGACTCATTTTCTGCCACTAGAATTGTCTTAGCCAACGACATCTGTCTGAAGATCTTTTGTTATTTTCTTTAGAACTTT
>JBCEWE010000142.1:6522500-6577500 GCA_039877035.1 Silurus lanzhouensis
TTACACAATTAATAAGAATTATAAACAAGTATTAGCTATTATTTTTGAAGAAATGCTGACGGGACTACATAACCATTTATACATCTTTTATAACAGTCTGGTCCTGATCGTATTTTCTAAAAGCTGACTGACATCATAGTAAGAGTTCATAACAAGCTTATGACATGTGCACCTAGGTTATGAATTCAGCGTTTATTTTTTAAATATGTATATTTCATAAACATTCATATACCCTTTATTACAACATAATTTAAAAAGAAAAAAAAAATGTGCTTTATATTTGTCACATGTACTTTACAGCACAGTGATATTGTTTCTCCTAGCAACATTAGGAAGCTGTGGTCAGCCATAATACAGCACCCCAGCGGGGGGTTAAGGGCCTTGCTCAAGGGCCCCGTGAAACACAGCTTGGCGATTCCAGGGCTTCAAACCCCCGACCTTCTGATCAGTAAACCAGATTCTTAACCACTGAGCTACAACCTAAAAACTGATCTCAGTACTGCTTCATATCTTCATAATATTCTCATATATACACGTTTTACAGTATAAATCAAGTTTGGTTGAATTGGATTAAGTCAGAATGAGATAAGATGAATTAAGCTTGGTTAAGTCTGATTGAGTTGGGTTAAGTAAGGTTGAGCTGGATTGAATCCAGATGTGGGATGTAATGAAGTACTTTGTTACAGTTACTTTTGTTGTTACTTTTTACATTTACTCATTAAACTTTTACACAAATATCTGTACTTTTTCCTACATTTTCAAAACAGACTCATTACATTAGTTTCAATCTATTTGGTGACACAATCAATATTTTTTTTTTTTTTGGCGCCGTTTTCGCCCGTCAACCTGTTTCATGTCCTTGTGCGGCTTTTTCAAGAAGTCTGGCGTTAAGGTGGATGAGACAGAGGGAGTCAGTGATGTAAACATGAGTGAGAACAGAGACATTCCTGATCACATGATCATCATTAACTTTTCTCTGTTTGTGTTCTACATGGTGGATCTTCAGACTGGATACATTCATTAGAGAACAACATTCAAAATGATTTTGTATTAATATATTATTATGATGTGAGGTTCAGTTACCAGCGTGACACTAAAACAGGTAGTAATAATCACTACTTTTTACTGAAGACCATGTCAGAGCCCAAACTTCTTTACTTTAACTTGAGTATAAAATTCAGAACTTCAACTTTAACCAGAGTCTTTTAAAACATCAGTATCTGCACTTCTACTTGAGTGAACAATGTGTGAATGTTTATCCGAATAAACACGAATAAACACCACAATCGGAATAAAAACGGCCGAACCGAATGAAATTATGACCGATTTGAGAGGGGTCTGATAAACTTATATAAACAATATAAAAAATCTGCCATGTGAACGCGGTAAACCAATTACTTGCAGAAGATATACACAAACTGTTTTACTGTGCCTTTGTATAAAACACCTGTGACGCATGATTAGGGGAATTGGATTTGACGATCTCTTCTTCTGGGGCCATAAATCCCTTTACCAGTCCACACAAATGTGCGAATGACCGGCGACTCATGCAAAAGTTTATTTTTCTTTCCAGTTCCAGCAATACAACTTTCTCCCACCAGTTCTTTCTACAGACCTTCATCCACACGCTTCACGGAGGAGGGAGGGGTGGGATTGAGATGCTCCTTAGAGATGCACAAACAACAAAAAGTGACCTTTTCCCCACACCTTCCAGCAGTAGTGCCTAGAAATTCACACTGTTGCTTGATTAAGGGAATCATTTTACAAAGGAAATAATGGAACGTTATGTTGACAGGAATAAAAGGTGGCACACAGGACACGGGCTAATGTGCGCATGTAAACACCAAATCCGATTCGAGTACGTCTCGTGTAAACAGTCCCCCGAATTTTTCAGTTGAAATGATTTTAATCGGAATGACAAAAAAGTGTACATGTAAACATGGCTATTGCTACAGGTTGGGTCTGGCTGAGTCAGGCTGAGCTGAGATGGGATTAGTTGAGTTGACTCAGGTTAAATTAATTCAGGTTTAGTCTTGGGATGATTTGAGATGAGACAGGTTCTGTTGGGTTTGAGTCATGTTTAGTCGGGTTAATTCGAGTTGATTTAGGTAAAGTCGGATTCGGGTTCAGTCCGGTCGAGCTGCGGAAATTTCGATGAAGTTGATTCCTTTCTTGTTCTTCGGACGAGACGCAACAGATGCCTTACGCAGAGTGATAAAACAGATTTAGTTTCCTTGTCCCCTGCTGTACAGCCTGTCACTCAACTCTCCCACCATGATGCCTCTGTGTCTGTAACACACACACACAAACACACACACACACACACACACACACACACACACACACACACACACACACACACACACACACACACACACACAGTCCTGGTGAGACACAAAAGGAGACCCAGGTCACACTCAGTAATGCTGACACACATCTGTCATCGTCACACTTGTTTTTACACTCACATGCATCTAATACAGTCTTAAACAGGAACAGGTGGGCGGAGCTAGAAATGGGGTAAACCATGACACGAAATACTGTAACTGTCCTGAGATGTTTTTTTTTCCTCCTACACCACAGCAAAAATCACGAAATAAAAAAACAGTATGTCACAGCTTTCATTTGTCATTCATGATGTTTTCTTATTTACACTGTAGCAGCTATACGTTCATCTTCTTCTTCTTCTCATCACTCTTTTCTAGACAAAAGGGAAAGGATGAAGCTCGGCAGGTTATTCAGATACTGCAAGATACTGACACTGGAGACTCCTTTCATGAATGTAAAATAAACACTTTCTATAAAAAATTACACCATATGTATAATCTGTTTATGGAGCGCCAAAGGGGACAAAGTAATTGAAAGAATATGACTGTGAGCTCGGATCTTTACGCTTTTTGATACAAATTTTTACGTTCTCACTTTAAAAATGATTTACTTTCTTTCCCAAATTTTGGTGCTCTCTCACAAATTTTTTGGATTCTCCTGCAATTTTTGCTATTTTCAGCCCCAGAAAATGTTTTTCTTGCATTTTGATATTAAACATATACATTTTTTGTATAAAACGTATCAGTTTTGTCGCCCCTTTGCGCCATTGTGTTTTTTGTTTATTAATGATATAGAAAATTTATATTCAATAGAAAATATATTTTTTTTTGTCCTAATTTTGTTTATCAATAATCGTCTACAAAAAAATCCCAAAAATGTATACAGGTTTTAATACATTAAGGGAAACAGAGGCAGGAGATTGAACAGGGTGCAGATAGTTCTGGATTGTTAAAAACTCAACAGCAGAACGACAGATAGACAGCATTCTGTCTCAGCTGTTAGTCCTCCCACTGAGACGTATTGTAAAAGATCTTGGTCCTTGTGCCAGGGTGAGGCTCTGACATTAAGCAGTAATGTTTACAATGCAGTGCCTTGGAAAGTCCCCTTCACCAGTCGGCCCTGACCCTCTTTTGTTTGTCAGACTCATCATTTGGAAGGGGTGTGACAGCAAGCAGGGAAACGCTGACAGTTTGTATTGAACTCAGCTGCTAGGAAAGTTTGTTGTGGACAATAGAAGACGTTACTCAGGCTGTCCATCCTGGGGCAAGTTCCAACATGTTTCGATTTTCCTTTTAGTGAAATGCTTCAAAAACTGTGTAGCAGGACTTTTCATGGAACATCTCACTAAACTACACGCTGAAGGTCCTAGAAGTTTGTGTATTCTATGAAAGCTGCATACAAATATTCTATCCAATCCATTGAAACACATCCTGGTTCACACCTGCTGATCTCAAACTGCTATCAAGTATGGACCTAAACATGAAACATCTAGACATATTCAAACCTTTCATCATGATGCTACAGGGATCCTGCAGCTCTATCCAGATGTGGAGATACCTGTCTGGGAAAAGTGTTGAAGCGCCTAGTTTCGAGGTTTTCGAGACCCATGCATGCTCTATGATTACAGTTTTTCTCAGTCACTTTTGGAGCGTTTCTCAGATCAGAAATTAAATTTTCAAAACTTCCTGTTCAACCTCCACCTCATTTATTCACTGGTGCTCATCATAAAAAACATTTCTTGTTGATTTGTTCAAATTGCAAACGCTTTTGTACTTTCATTTAATCAATTGTGTACAAGTGTCCTCTGTTTCCTACATTATCAGTTGTTTATGTTCATGTTGATCAAAATATATTATACTGATTTCACCTGAATAGTTTTAACCCCCAAAAACATCTCAGCATCAGTTCATTGTGTAAGTGATTAAATGCAAAATGGTTAAACCAGTTGTCAGAATCCGTCATCTAAAATTTCTATTAAACTTTTTATTAGTAAATGTGTTAAATTGATGAATTGTGCAGATGAATCCTGAATGTCACTAATGAAGCCGAGTGAACGTCATCAGATCAACCAATGATCAACCAGTTCTCTAAAACAGGTCAAAGGTGAATCTTGTGAACCTTCAGTTGGAGAGTGAATACAGACAGAGAAAAACACAGAATTATACAATCTGAAAACGGATGAACAACAAAGAAACAAACGAACACTAGTACAGTGACTCTTGTTTGGTCTCTTACAATCAATATACATCAAATATACAATCAAATAAATGAATTTGTCCAAACCATAGTTTACATCAAGAAGTCCTGAAACTGTGTGCCATTATACTGAAAACACGACTAAACATTTTGATGATTTTGTTCGTGAACAATGACGAAGGGACTTTTTATTCTGATGGGAATGAAATGTTTATTGACACAAATATTGAATTTTGAGAGATGAACTGATGATTTTGAGAAAAGTTAATTGGCTTTTTCAAGAAATCCAATGTTCTGTGCTGTTTGTACACATTGTTTTGAGAAATGCACAAACTGGTTTGCAAATATTAAGGATGATTCGTGAAACGAAAAAGTGTAAGGCTCTGGGCTCCTGATCAGGTATGTGGTTCAAGTGTCAGTATCGCCAAGCTGCCTCTTTTTGCTCTCCTGAGCAAAACCCTCATCTATCTGTAGTTGTGGGTAAAAATCTGCCACTGAACCAGTTGGGTGTGCGAATGGCCCTGTATCTAGCTAGCTAGCTAGCTAGCTAGATAGCTAGCTAGCTAGTTAGATAGATAGATAGATAGATAGATAGATAGATAGATAGATAGATAGATTCAAAGCACCTCAGCGTCTTACCTCTGCGACCACACGCAACTTTTACTAGCTAAATGGCTTCCTCTGTCCTCGCTCGATGTTTGGAAAGAAACAACAGTGACCTGTACTTCTCCTGGATGAAGGCATTCCCACCTGCACTGGGCCTGGTACAGATGTGTGAAATATCAGCTCGGGGAGTCTTAACCCTCAGAGCGGGGCAGCTGTTTATCCAATAGCACCTACAGGTCCTGGGAAGAAATGCCCTTAATATGATACACATGTGTTACATCCTGTCTGGGGCTTGAGTGTGCTTTCGGGGCAGCTGGGAGCCACAGGGTCAGGTTAATGCACAAGTGTGTGTGTGTGTGTGTGTGTGTGTGTGTAGGTGTGTGTGTGTGTGGGGGGGGGGGGGGGGGGGGGAGCAAGGGCGTCACCTGAATATGATGCAGAGTGTATGTACAACTCATTATGATAATTTTCCCTCGGCATTACCTCCTGTGTCTAGCTTTTTTTTTTGTCAAAAATGAACAGGATACGACCCTCTGCCACACAAAAGCGCCTTTGGACTGTTTCATCTCGAACTTTGATATAAATCTTCTTAGATACCGATTTAATGAGTAGGAGAAGAGAGGAAAAAACTTTCCTCCTGACACTACCATGGCCAAATTGCTCTGATTAGTGTGTGAAGAGATTTATCTTTAATTTGAGTCCAAGACTGAAACGGTTCTACAGCAACATTCACACTCGTGAGCAACAAAGTGTCAGAGGGATTCAGTTTATTACGTACCACTGAGGCATGGGGTTGTGAACAGGAGAAATGTTGCGAATCGAGATATTTTGGGATTTTGCATAATTCGAGTGAAAAAAAAAACGGAACGATTGGTTTGATTTCTTTCTTAAGAATAAAAGAACATCTATAACTGTGGTTTCATCTTCAAACCCATAAAATAAATACGCTAATTTTTTCTAACTAGGAGACTCCAGCCTGTTGCAGCATTACAATATCCACGTGCACAAAGCCAGCTCTATGAAGATCTGCTTCACATGGGTTAGAATGGAAGACAGACAGACAGACAGACAGACAGATAGATAGATAGATAGATAGATAGATAGATAGATAGATAGATAGATAGAAATCTTTAAACAATACAGAAAACTGGAAAGTGAAAACTAGTACCACATACAGACACATACGACAGGTCAGGTGTCCCAATAATGCAGTGTTATAATGTAGGACGAATATTTAAGACAAGTGTTGCTCTCTCCTCTTCAGACATAAGGCCTAATCAAGTTATCATATCAACAAATCTCTCATCGGGGGCCCGCACATGACAGCGACAGAAAGAGAGGCCAGGCGACTGCTAATTTCCAGCAGCAGGATGCTGCCGAAGAGCCTGAAACCCCGCCGAGTGTCTCTGTCACCCTGTGGAACCATGCAGGCAGGATGCGCACCATACCCGGAGCAGGGGGATTATTTACTGCGAGACACACAATAGCCCTGAGACACAATGCAGGCAGTATATCACACAACTGTCGATCATTTTTAAGGCCATCCCACGGCCAATTAGCTGAAAGGGCGCGGAGCTTTCGAAAGCCTGTTTCTGCGGTCCAACCGGAGACAAACAGTCCACCCACGCACTCTGAGTGAAGCAGCTGCAAAGGGCACGCTGAGCTCCGAAAGTTCCCAGTGTGTTTGCAACGTGTAAAGAGTCATGATAGCTGAGGTCATTTCATTCATTGCATGTCGTCATGATGTTTGTGTCAAAGTAACGGCATTATATGAAGTCAGAGATGCCTGCTACAAACTACACTAATAAACACTAATACGGCTCTATAACTACATTAATACTGCTCTAATATTACACTAATACTTGTCTAATACAAAGGTTATATTGCTCCAATACTACACCAATACTAGACTAATACTGCTTTAATACTACACTAATTCTCTTCCAATTCTAAACTAATACTGCTATAGTACTGCTATTATTTCATTTTTTTACTGATCCAGTACAATTATTTTTACTGTTTTTACAAATTTTATGCTGCTCTGACCCTGCTCTATCATTGCTCTAATACTACACTAATACTGCTTGAATAACACTCTAATACTGCTCTATTACTACACTACTACTGCTCTAATACCACTCTAATACAGGTCTATTACTACACTACTACCGCTCTAAAACCACACTACTACCGCTCTAATACTGCACAAATAACACTAATATTGCTCTATTACTACACTACTACTGCTCTAATACCACTCTAATACTGCTCTAATACCACATTAATACTGCTCTATTACTACACTACTACCGCTCTAAAACCACACTACTACTGCTCTAATACTACACTAATACTGCTCTAATACCAATCAAATACTGCTCTATTACTACACTACTACTGCTCTAATACCACACTACTACTGCTCTAATACCGCTCTAATACTGCTCTAATACCAATCTAATACTGCTCTATTACTACACTACTACTGCTCTAATACCACACTACTACTGCTCTAATACCACACTAATACTGCTCTAATGCCAATCTAATACTGCTCTATTACTACACTACTACTGCTCTAATACCACACTAATACTGCTCTAATACCACTTTAATACTGCTCTATTACTACACTACTACCGCTCTAATACCACACTACTACTGCTTTAATACCACTCTAATACTGCTCTAATACTGCTCTAATACTGCTCTTATACCACACTACTACCGCTCTAATACCACTCTAATACTGCTCTAATACTGCTCTAATACTGCTCTTATACCACACTAATACTGCTCTAATACCACTTTAATACTGCTCTATTACTACACTACTACCGCTCTAATACCACACTACTACTGCTTTAATACCACTCTAATACTGCTTTAATACCACTCTAATACTGCTCTAATACTGCTCTAATACTGCTCTTATACCACACTAATACTGCTCTAATACCACTCTAATACTGCTCTAATACCACTCTAATACTGCTCTAATACTGCTCTAATACCACTCTAATACTGCTCTAATACTGCTCTAATACTGCTCTTATACCACACTAATACTGCTCTAATACTACACTACTACTCCTCTAATACCACTCTAATACTGCTCTAATACTGCTCTAATACTGCTCTTATACCACACTAATACTGCTCTAATACCACTCTAATACTGCTCTAATACCACTCTAATACTGCTCTAATACTGCTCTAATACCACTCTAATACTGCTCTAATACTGCTCTAATACTGCTCTTATACCACACTAATACTGCTCTAATACCACTCTAATACTGCTCTAATACCACTCTAATACTGCTCTAATACTGCTCTAATACCACTCTAATACTGCTCTAATACTGCTCTAATACTGCTCTAATACCACTCTAATACTGCTCTATTACTACACTACTACTCCTCTAATACCACACTACTACTGTTTTAATAACACTCTAATATTGCTCTAATGCTACACTACTTCTGCTTTAATACTACATTACTACCGCTCTTATACCACACAACTACTGCTCTAATACCACTCTAATACCGCTCTAATACTGCTCTAATACTGCTCTTATACCACACTAATACTGCTCTAATACCACTCTAATACTGCTCTAATACTGCTCTAATACCACTCTAATACTGCTCTAATACTGCTCTAATACTGCTCTTATACCACACTAATACTGCTCTAATACCACTCTAATACTGCTCTAATACTGCTCTAATACTGCTCTAATACCACTCTAATACTGCTCTAATACTGCTCTAATACTGCTCTTATACCACACTAATACTGCTCTAATACCACTCTAATACTGCTCTATTACTACACTACTACTCCTCTAATACCACACTACTACTGCTCTAATACCACTCTAATACTGCTCTTATACCACACTACTACTGTTTTAATAACACTCTAATACTGCTCTAATGCTACACTACTTCTGCTTTAATACTACATTACTACCGCTCTTATACCACACAACTACTGCTCTAATACCACTCTAATACTGCTCTATTACTACACTATTACTGCTCTAATACCACACAACTACTGCTCTAATACCACTCTAATACTGCTCTATTACTACACTATTACTGCTCTAATACCACACTACTACTGCTCTAATACCACTCTAAACTCTACAGATTCACTCAGCATTACATAAATGATGCTTAATAGTATTATTGGTAATAAACCCTTGGCCTTTGGTTAAGTTTCTTTACTGTAAGGAGCTTAACAGCTTCTAAATTATCCAAATATAAAATACTTTTTTTATGATTTGTGCACTTCACAGTCTTCATCAGTGAAAATAATTTAAACAAGACAAACAGCAGAAATAAAAGAATTAAAATAAATGACCTGTTTACACAGTCGTTTTGTACACAGTTAAAGATTACTACGGGTTCCCTTTAATTTCAGGTTCCTCTGTTTTTCTTTCCTTATATCATCTCAGGGAGTTCATAAAAATCTTAATTGTACGAGTAATAAATCATGTCAGAGCACGCTGTTGTAGGAAAATGAATCAACAACTCTGCCTCACAACATAACGGTATATCAAAGCTAAAATGGACAACCTGTTAAAGTGGACAGCTTGAGTCCAGGTTGACAGGGACATATTTCAGATCAGAACCAGAGCTCACAATGTCTCCACACAAAGACTTTGTTGTTTCTCGGTCTCATGCCCAGCGGGTGTGTCATGCCACAGCTATGCCTCTGCCTTGACCACTCATTAATCACTCTCTTAGCCATGCTGGAGCACTTCAGTCAGCAGCGTGGCCTCTGTCTGGCCAGGCCAATGACCCATGCCCTGGTCAGAGGGCTGCGTCCAATCCCAACACAGTGTCCGAGGCGAGTGGGCTACCTGCTGCTAAGGAAGAATACAATTGGACACAGCTTTCAAGATGATGGAGGACAGGAGATTTGCTACGCTGACCACTCCACCACGCTCGCTAACATCTACTGACCACGAAACACACAGCCCCGTGCTGCAGAATGCTGCAGGTCGTTCTTTTGTTTATGTTTTTTTAATGCTCATGGTGGACATTGGAGTTTCGTTTCAGAAAGTGGGATCCCCTTTTTTTTGGTTTAATCTGAACACACACCTGCTGTTCCAGTAAGGCATTTTGACGGTATCTGTTTGGACGTGTCATACGGTTGATTTTTGCTTAAATTCAAAATTTATTTGAGAAATATTTTGTGTGATAAATATTGGAAAATATAAAATTCATACATGATTTTTATATGGTAAGACTTAAGATCTAGAAGGAATTATAGACATTTAGTTTGTACATCAGTCATAGTCAAGTCTCTGAAAACCTCTTTAATAAGTCAATAAAAAAACAATGTTCATACTATATGTTGACATAAGACCTTTATAACAACTGACATAAAACCTACAAATGCTAATTCACTAATCTACTTGGTAACTCTTTCTTTTAAAAGTGAAGTGGTAGCTCACTGATTAAGGCTCTGATTACTGATTGGAGGGTCTGGGTTTCAAGCTGCCACTCTTGGGACCCTAAAGCTAGGCCCTTAACCCTTTGTGCTCTAGGGGTGCTGTATCATGGCTGAACCTACACTTTGACCCCGGCTTCCTAACATCACTGTAATATGTGAAAGAATTTCACTGTGCTGTAAAGTACATGTGACAAGTAAAAGCCGCTTCCCTTCCCTCTTATGACCACATGAATAAGAACCACCCCAGATGTTCCTAATGCATTACAATGCACTCATTAGAAATTATATACACTCTATCTCGTACACTCTATAGGACAATGTTTTGCACCTGACTTTGGTTCGTCCCCAAACTGTTCGCACAAATTTGGAGATCACAGTTGAACGAGACATTTTTTGGTTGCAGTAGCATGACATTTTTCTTTCACTTGAACTCGAAGACCCAAAACCTTTCCAGCATGATAACGCACAAAGCAGCTCCCTGCAGATATGCTCTACATGTGTTTGAGTTGAAGATCTTCTGCTATTTGCTGCTATGAGCTCTGACCTCAACCCTATTGAACATAATGAATGTCAATGCTGACTGCACCCCAGGTCTCCTCAGCTCACCTACATCAGTACCTTACCCTTATGTGTGAAGGAGCACAAAACTCCACAAACTCTAGTGGAACATCTTCCCAGAAAAGTGGAGGTTATTAAAACAATTAATGGGGAGTAAATGTGAAATCACATTCAGGTGTCAAACTTTTGTCCACATAGTGTAGCTTAGCAAGTGAGTTTGGTTAAAATTATCCAACAGGTGACCTCATCATTAAGTAGTAATAACATTCATTTATTAATGTGTTAGTAATAGCCAGTGTCATAACATGCTGTATATCAGGGTGACATTTAGATTTTTTTCAGGCTACATAAGACCTACATAAGATCTACATAAGGCCAACATAAGATCTACATATGACCTACATAAGAACTACATTAAACCTACATAATAACCACACAAGAACTATATAAGACCTACATAAGAACTATATAGAAACTACATAAGAACAGCATAAGACCAATATAAGAGCTACATAAAACCTAGATAAGTCCTACATAAGACGTACATAACATCTAATTAAAAACTACATAAGAACTGCATAGGACCTATATTAAAACTACATAAGACCTAAAAAAGAACTACATAAAACCTACATAAGAACTTCAAAAGAACTACATGGGAAGCACTTGAGCTACAAGCTACACATTATATTTATACAATTAAAATGTAAATAATAGTCAATAAATTACAATGGAATAAAACTAGGACATAAATAAAGTCATTAAATAAATAAAAAGTGTGTAACTCAATATCAGATATTAGCATAAGATGAATATTGTGGCAACTTGCTTTCTTTATTAAGAGTCGTAAAACACACGAGTGGTCATTTCCTAACAATGGTTTAACATTAAAAATGGCTTTCCTCTCTAATGAGGTCTCCAGGAAGTAGTTTGTCAGTATGTTTGAACAGTAAATAATTAACGGGTGTCCTGGAGAGAATTGAGTAGACAAAGAAAACCAACAAAATAATCAAATTCGAATGCAAGGACGTGGCATTTGAGTCTGGTTTTTGAAAATATCTCATTTAAAATGCCGATCTAAAAAGATTTTTTGCTCAGTTTTTGTAAAGCCGTCCATCTGTTAGCTGTTTAAAACCTCCGCTGATCTGTCAGTTGTGTCGGTTGTAGCTGTAGCTGCATGCTGGCAGCGTAATTACAACTATTAAATCTAATTGTGAAGAGCCCTGCAGGACCCCAGCAGCATGGCACTCGACCCCCTGCGTCCTGTCCTTAAGGTATGTGTGTGTGTGTGTGTGTGTGTGTGTGTGTGTGTGTGTGTGTGTGTGTTGAGATATGAATGCAGGTGCTCTTCCTTCCCACATCCCATGGACCCCTGCCTTGATATCACAATCACCTTCCACCTGTTTTACAATATCCCCCCTCCCCCAACACACACACACACACACACACACACACACACACACACACACACACACACACACACACACACACACACACACACACAACAATCATCACAGACAGCGAGTTAGAACAAAGAGCAAAAATAAAATTCTGTGTGAAACTGGGCAAATCTTCCACGGTCAAGGTGTTTCGATAAGCATTTCAAGAGCAGAAGAACATCGCTGGAAGATGACAAGTGATCAGGAAGACCTCCGATGAGCTCAACCCCGGAAATGTGTGCTAAGCTATTCGGCAACCAGTTCATGATGATCGTCGGAGAACAATCCACATGATCTCACTTAAGCACCAGCCGTACTCGCCAGATTTGGCTCCTGTAGACTTCACCCTCTTCCTGAAGATGAAGATGCAGCTAAAAGCTCTCCAGGTTGACACCATCATGGAGATCCAGCGCGAATCGCAGAAGGTGCTTGAAACGTTTCGAAATGAAGACTTCCAGGACACATTCCAAAATAAGCAGGAACTTTATTGATGAGTGAACACCACCCAGCTGAGGAGCATAGGCATTATGACATGCTTGTAAGACCCTATAAACCTTCGACCTCTCCAGGCCAGTGTTCATCAGAAGCCAGTCCATATTTCCGTCAGATGTTTTCCGTGTTAAGTGAAGATTAAAAAGCCTGGACTCTGGCTTGAGTGGCCTCTTTCATAAAAAGTGCTGATGGCAGCATCTGTCGTCTTTGTTGTGTGAGAGGAGCTGGATGGAGAAATCCAGCAGGCATGTGTGTCATGAAGGAACATGAGGACAGAGATGGATGGAGAGCGGGTCAATGCGGACTGCTGCTGAAACTATCACTTACTTCTCTGTGACCGACGACCAATCAATTTGCTTCAGGCGATCAGTCATACGCCAAAGCTGGAGCTGTTCCTCACGTGCCAGGAGAATCAAAGGCCAGAGCGGAGCTACATCCATGTATTCATACGTTTTATATAAACTTGTGTAGAGAAGATGATTGAGAAGGAAGATCGAATCATGAAAGCAAGCAATGGGGATCATTAAGATCATTAACCCAAAACAAATAGATTGTCTTCTTTATAAAAAGTGTCATAATTTTTGTGGATGCCTGACCATAAGATTGGGATCTTTTTTGAACATTCTATTAGACATTTAATCCCTGTCTTTGTTCTCATTTCCTCTTATAATAAGCTCCAATCTTCTGGGAAGATGTTCCCCTAGATTTCTGTGGAGATTTGTCCTCATTCATTGAACCAAGTCAAGTCAAGTCAAGTTTATTTCTATAGCTCTTTTCACAACAGACATTGTCTCAAAGCAGCTTTACAGAAATCAACAGTGAAGGTGAATGGTGTGTATTTATCCCTGATGAGCAGCCGTGGCGACTGTGGCAAGGAAAAACTCCCTTAGATGTTATGAGGAAGAAACCTTGAGAGGAACCAGACTCAAAAAGGGGAACCCATCCTCATTTGGGTGACATCAAGAGTTTGATCATAAATCTTTCAACAATACAGAACACTGGAGAGTGAGAACTAACATGAGCACTGGAGTATAAGATTATAAGTAAATGTTCTTTCAACAGTCTTTGGTATAAAAGTAGGAGCTACTGAGCTCAACATTTGTGATCACAACCACAAGGGTGTTAGTAAAGTCAGGTACTGCTGTAGGTAAGGTGAGGAGTTTCCCTTTATTCAAACTAGGAGACCTGAATCTGTTCCTGCATGACACACAAAGCACAAAGCTCCATGAAGATATACTTATCCATGGGTTGGAGTAGAAGATCTCCAGCTATAGAGCTCCAACCCTATGGAACATGATGAATGTGAACCCTGACTGCACCCCAGGCCTCCTCACCTTTGCAGCTCACCTACATCAGTACCTGACTTTACTAACACCCCTTTAGCTGAATGGATTTCCACAAATCTCCACAAACCTCTTCCAAGGAGAGTGGAGGTTCTTGTAAGAGTAAATGGAAACTAAATGTGGAATGGGATGTCCAAAACAAAGCACATCACAATTCTTCGCTCAGGTGTCCACAAACTTCACCTCAATGAGAACAAAAAAGTTAAACCTTTCCTGAAAAAAGAAAAACAAGAGGAACCCTCCAGAATGGAGATGAATGAGCTCTAATGAGAATCAAATAATAGAAACTGTAATGGGTCTCTAATGGGAATTCAGTGGCATGCCATGTCTAGTGGATACCATTAAGAACAAATAAGATATCTTTGGCTACCTCTAGATGCACATGTTGGTATCCAGTGGACACCATTATGAACCGTTGGGACGTCATGAAGCCTCCAGTTGATGGATTGTAGTGGAAACCATTAACATTTCTGTGATGGTTTATACTCTATTGTTTTGAAGACAATACGGAAAGACTGGGTTGCTGAATAGATCATAAAGCTCTTTAGCTATCTGAAGTGAACGAGAAGTTGTATAGATGCTGGTGTGATTGTGGCTCCAGATTCAGACTGAGGTAATCGAGGAGTTGGAGAACCGGATCCTCTTCGGCTTTGAGCGTAGCTGCAGGGCTGTGGACACAGGACCTGATGCCCCATAGGGTGCTCATTATGGAAAGCCCTAGGGGAGCATGTGGGCGGGGCTTTGAGGGATGGCTGCCCTCCAGGAGCCTAATCTATTCCCTCTGAGCTGTATAGCAGAAATGAGGAGATCCTGGACCACTGAGCTCACTGGCAGGTGCTCTAATAGAAGCCAAACCAGTGTCTGGCTCTCCCAGAGGTTGGATACTTTTGTTACTAGCTAAGCCTATTCGGGGTATTAGCTTTTTGCTACATTTGCTGTAATGTAAAAGTCAGCAGGGGCATCGTTTTCGGCTTGGGTAGCCATATTGTTCCCTTTTTTTTCTTCGTGAGAAAGAATTTCCTCTCTTCCTGTAAGTCTGGATTTAGACCCAGGATATTTCTAATGCATGTCAACAAACCATTTTTCCTAACAAAAGTAACATCATCACGCTACGTGCCTTTGTATAGACTTAAAATCACAGCCAGTCGCAAAGCTAAGCTAACCAGCTAATTCTACCCAGAGAGAAAATTATAATAGAA
Source organism: Silurus lanzhouensis (assembly GCA_039877035.1). NCBI lineage: Eukaryota > Metazoa > Chordata > Actinopteri > Siluriformes > Siluridae > Silurus > Silurus lanzhouensis. The sequence continues at coordinate 6,538,138 of JBCEWE010000142.1, forward strand.
ATTACTAAATGAACGGAAAATTGCTTTTGGGCAGCCGACATTTCTTTGTGTTTGTGGTACGCTGCAAAATAATCACCTTTTTTTGGTTGTTGTGTTTTTGCTAAAATGTGTCCCCACAGTTTTGCTGAGAGTGTGTGTGGAGTGAGGATTCTCTCATTGTGTGTGTGTGTGTGTGTGTGTGTGTGTGTGTGTGTGTGTGTGTGTGTGTGTGTGTGTGTAACTATAGAAAGAACTGTGATGTGCATGAGAATGAAACATTGACCTGATTCACATAGAGTTCTCAAATATCACTGCTTTTACTGTTTCCACTCAAATTCACATAAAAGTAAAAACTTTTTATACTTTTACTCACATAGAAATGTAAAAGGAGGAGTTTTACTTTTAACATGGTTCTATCTATCTATCTATCTATCTATCTATCTATCTATCTATCTATCTATCTATCTATCTATCTATCTGTCTGTCTGTCTGTCTGTCTGTCTGTCTTTTGTAATCTTATTTCTAGTTGTCTCTTTCTTTCTTTCTTTCCTTCTTTCTTTCTTTCTTTCTTTCTTTCTTTCTTTCTTTCTTTCTTTCTTTCTTTCATTTTATCTGTCTGTCTGCCTGCCTGTCTGTCTGTCTGTCTGTCTGTCTGTATGTCTGTATGTATGTCTGTCTGTCTTTCTTTCTTTCTTTCTTTCTTTCTTTTATTTTATCTGTCTGTCTTTTTTGTTAATTTTTCTTTCTTTCTTTCTTTCTTTCTTTCTTTCTTTCTTTCTTTCTTTCTTTCTTCTTCTTCTTCTATCTATCTATCTTCTATCTATCTATCTGTCTTCTTTTCTTTTTTTTTTTTTTTCTTTTTTTTTTTTCTTTCTTTTTTTTTTCTTTTTTTTTTCTTTCTTTCTTTCTTTCTTTCTTTCTTTCTTTCTTTCTTTCTTTCTTTCTATCTTTCTATCTATCTATCTATCTATCTATCTATCTATCTATCTATCTATCTATCTATCTGTCCATCTCTCTCTGTAGAAGGAAATAAAATCAGAACAGTTGCTTGATATATCCTTCTTTATTAAATCAAATCTTGCCAATAAACACTCATGTAATCATATTTTTCTACACCTTCTCACTCAGCTTTGATATGAGTATTAATATGTTCTTCTTCTTCTCCAGACTTCTCTTGGCTCTGATGGTGTGTTTGAGTGTTCGATGACTTCTACCTTTCATCGTATCTTTCCCACCTCTCCCTCGCTGAATCTCCGCAGCCCCCTGACCAGCAGGGAAATTAATTGCGTGCTAAGCAGAGTGGAATTAGCAGCTCATGCTCACATCTCCAAGCAAGACCTGGGGCTTATCTCGCTCCAATCCCCCGCCTGATCCCTTCTCGTTCCGAGTCGGCTTGTCATTGTTGACGGGAGATGATTCGGGTGATCTTTCAGGTCTTGTGCCTGGCTCTTTTGTTTTAGCCGGCAAGGGGAATCTGTCTTTTGTTTTCCTCTCGTCTTCTTTCACGGATCACCACAGATGCCCTTTTCATTTGGGCTGATGACCCTTCACCCTAGGGTCTACTGTAAAAGGGAAGGGGAAAGAAGGCCCTTCCTTTTAATCAGTACCCATTCCTGTGTCTTTTTTTATGGTGTTTTTTTGTTTTGCAGGGATTCGGAGGGAAATGTCGCGTAGGGATCAAGACGTATCTTGTTTTGATCACGTCTATGTAGCAGTACTGTTATACCCACATCTCAGTTTATGGAACTGTGTTTTTTAGTCTTTAAATGTGAAATCGTTTTAGTCTAAGAGCACACACTTTGACACGAGAAAGCTGTTCAACTCTGAACCGACTCATCTTTATTGAAGTAAATCGAACACTATGTTTGGTTTGTTTTTCCAGAAATGCAATCTGTTCTACAAATTCTACAAAACAAAAAGTTCATTCAAGTTTCTCCTGATGACGAAGAAACCTCGAGACTCAAAAAAAATTACATCATATATATAGTTTAAAAAAGTGCAATGGACTAAGGATCCATGAGGTTGCTGTAGAAGTTTAAAATCAAGAACCATGACAACAGATTTGGAGGGTAATTTTTATTCTAAAAAGTTTGCAACAATGACTTACCAACACACACCACAACACAACACATACACACGCAAATATGCATGCGTCTAATCTGTCCTTGTGATTCCCCAAATAGCCCTGGTTTCACTATGTTCAGCTCTGGGTTTCATGCTGGCCGCATTGCTAATGACCACCTTTTATCACATTGTGTCGGCGCAGGCTAAAGGCCACCTTCAGCCCACTTGAGTGAGGCCAATCTTTCAAATCTGTTGGCCCAATAGGCCGAGCACTGGGGGGACAGATGTGGGATCAGGGCCAAGCTGCTCTCTGTTTGCTGATTCTCAGTTTTCTGATCCTCTTAGTCAACACACGGCTCTATTTCTCTACAACAGGTTTCTTTTTAAAGCACGCCAGGCTTTGTCTGTGATGAACACGACACACTCGGGCTCCACAGGATTCGATTGAACACAATGTTTGTCGATCGGACGTATGCACGCTTTGCTTTAGTCTCGTGATGTACTTCTGCTCGTCTGAAGAACTGTTGCAGTCTGTTGTTTGAGGGTTTAACACATGGTTTAGTGTTCATCTGTCGAGCAAAGCTGTTTAATAAGTCAGGTTTTTTGAGAGAGTACATATATTATTACTAAGAGTGTAACAATACATGAACTCAAACCGAAAGGTTTTGGTCCAGGGCTTCTGGTACGGTGCACATGTGCACAGAATTGAATCCTTGTTGTACGTGTGGAACACAGTTACAATCTGAGTTCCCTCATGAACATATTAAGTTGGATCTTAGAGCCTCCAAAAACGTCCCATACAATCGTGTGCTAAAACTTTGTGGAAAAACCACTGGAAAAGTCAGGTGTCCCAATAATTTATAGTGTATATAGTAAAGTATGTAATGTATATAATGTCGATATCTAGTAGTGTCTTATCATATCAAGCAATGTACTAAAATATATACACTGAATTTCGCTCATCGTCGTTCCTGGGAAAGCTCGTTGAGATGGTTTGGATGTTTACGAGTCTTTCTGCTGTGCTGTCTGTCCCACAGTGACTCAAGAAGTCTCATATAAAAGCCACAAGTACTTTTTTTTTGTTTCCTCCAGATGTTTCAGAGTGAATCAGAGTATTGAATCTCGTCTGGACATCAGTAAGTGACTGTGTGATGATTCAGTCCGCATGCAGTTCAGTCTGCATGCTTCCAGCTGTGAAGCTCGGGTTAATGATGACAATGAGCTCATTAGCGATTCGGTTTGTTACTCAGTGACTCGTACAGACATTTATTTAATAAAAACAACAAATTCTTTTGTGGCTACAATGAAATAATTAAAGAATAGAATTATGACAGCAAATGGGTTTGAAAGCTGTTTTTATGATGCAGGAAAGTATATATATATATATATATATATATATAATATATATATTTTTTTTTTTTCTTAATTTTCAATAAAAATTCTTCCTTTTTTATTTTAATTACAATTTTCTATAATTCATTTTATCAATGAACATTGTCTCAAAGCAGCTTTACACAGATAATGTGGTGATAAAAATGAAGGTGTTCTTTATATGTGTAAGTTTGTCCCTGATGAACGAGCCGGTGGCGACTCTGGTGAAGGAAAAACTCCCCGAGATGGCATAAGGAATAAACCTTGAGAGAAACCAGACTCAAGAGGGAACCTCATCCTCATCTGGGTTGCACCAAATGTCCATTTATTACAGATAAACAATGTTGCGGGGGGCAGTGATGATGATCAGATGCAAACTGTAGTTTTTACTTCAGAAAAATCTACTTATAAAAGACTTTCAGCCTCGACTTGAACACTGAGACTGCGTCTGAATCCTGAACACTGATTAGAAGGTTGTTCCGGAACAATCCTGACGTTGATGTTGCGGTTGGTGTAACTGAGGGATGATGGACCTCCAGTGAAACTGCCTTGTAGCCTTAATAACATTCTTACCCAAATAACATCAGCACATCCTCCAGACCATCTCTCACTGCCTGGAGTTTGTTTAGAGCAAACAGACTTCACTTCCAACTGCTATCTCCAGCCACTGATGTGAGGCGAGATAAGGTCCTCTGATCCGAGTCAGGCTTGAGACGACACGTGTTACGACTCGGTACGAATAACAAAAGAGCCGGAGCTGAGCTGGAGGCAGGAACAGGAACAGGAACGCTCGAGCTCCAGAGCTGTTTCCCATAACAACAACTATAAATCAACAGAACCTCTCTGTATTACTGATTATGATTTATTACAAGTTCAAGACATGGCAGTTGGAGGTCAACTCATCTGCTGTCCTGACTGCATACAAACACAAGCTCCACTGAAATGATTAAGGATATTAACGATCAGTGTGGTGCACAAACTCATCTCATTATATTATTTTAGTAAAAAACAAACAAACAAACAAAAATCCTACAATTACTACTGATAATTATAATTGTATTATTTTTAGTACAATGACATGTTATCAGCTTAGAACATTATTCTAATACAAATAATTAATTAGGACTAAAAGTAATTATGGTAAAATAGAAATAATGAACTGAGTAAAATAATTCTGATCAAGTAAATAAATAACTTGAACAAACAAACAAACAAGCAAACAAATAGATAGATTAAAGTAACATTTTTATTAAATATTTAAATAACTATCTATATTCACCTAAATAAAGCAAGCACCGAATAAACAGAAAACAAACAAACAAGCAATTAATTAAATAAATAAAAGAAAGAAAGAAAGAAAGAAAGTAAGAAAGAAAGAAAGAAAGAAAGAAAGAAAGAAAGAAAGAAAGAAAGAAAGAAGGTAAAATATAGAAAGAAAACATTTATATAAGACATTTAATACAGATTTAAATTAACCAAGTAAACCAGGTGGCTAATAAATAAATAAACAAATTAATAAATTAATTAATAAATAAAACACAGATTTCTTTGGCCTGAAATAAAAAATAAAGAAAAGAAAGAAAGAAAAAAGAAAGTGAAAAATAGATAAAAAAAGAAAAACATAGCAAATGTCAGAAAAGTAAAAAAGAAAGAAAGAAAGAAAGAAAGAAAGAAAGAAAGAAAGAAAGAAAGAAGTGGGAAACAGGGGATTCTAAACTTATCCAAATTGTCTAAAAAATATTAATGAAAAGAAAAAAGAGGAAAAAATAAATAAATAAAAAATAATAACAATAACAAAAACATGATGATGATGATGATGATGGTCACGTGGTTTCCTGAGGGTTTATTTGATGAAGGCCTGTCACTTCATTGCTCAGGTGTTTCTAACACTGGGTACTGAGAAAGCTGATGGCCGTGTGGTGTGAAGTCTATAGAACCGTATGAAGAGGAGACGTGTGGCAGTGCTGCACTCAAGACCTTTATCATTTTTCACTTTTGTTTGCTGATTTTGACCTTGAGCTTGACCTGAGCGTTTTTTCTCATGTGTGGTCAGATGTGTTTATTTCTCTGAACCTCCCAGAGATAACACACTTGCCATCAGATATGGCATCTCTAACGTTATCTTCTCCTGGTCTTCACTCCTGAAACCGGATGGACCGGTGACAAACCTGCAGCCAGACCCTCAAAACACACGTACGCATATTTGCATGGTATTTTTACTTGCTACAAAACAACACAAATTACATCCTGTTCATGTCAATGCACTAAAGGAAAGGGTGTGTGTGTGTGTGTGTGTGTGTGTTACCAAGTCAATCCAATACTTGAAATATAGCAAAGCCAAATACACCACATGACCAAAAGTTTGTAGACACCTGACCTGATTCATAAACGTTCATTTAGTTACCATTCATACACTACAGTATATACCTATATTTTGAGGAATATATAGAGCTCCGACCCTACACTGACCTCACCCCAGGCCTTCTCACCTCACCTACATTAGTACCTGACTTTTCTAGCACTTTTGTGTTTGAATGAATCTTCACAAATCTCCACAAAATCCAGGGGAACACCCTCCTAGAAGAGTGGAAGTTATTATAACAGGAAGTGGAGACTAAATGAGATGTTAAAATAAAAGCACATCTCAATATTATGGTCAGCTGCCTACAAATGTTTTGTCTATATAGTGTATAAGGAAAAAAAAAAAACAGGATCTAACAGAACACCAAACCCAATAACAAAAGAAGAGGGGAATAATTCAACCTGGCAACCCAGTCAGACGATGTGTCTACGTAACTTTAAAAGTGACAAAATTTTTTCAAATGTAATACTGTATTTCCATTGTGATAGATAGATAGATAGATAGATAGATAGATAGATAGATAGATAGATAGATAGATAGATAGAAGAAAAAAATGGAAAAAAAGAAGGGTATTAATTATGGTATTAATGGACCAATTATTTTCTTTTATTTAATACTGTATTTCCATTGTGCATTTCTAGACGTCAGGGTGCAATAAAACACCCATGTGCTCGTCTTGTAAAGTGTCCTCGGTTGTGTCATCGCTCATACGTCTGATTTACACCGAGCTTAGTTTTATTTTGCTCGTGTGTGAGGTGGGTGACAGTAAATTTGCTGCATCCCTCTGAGCATCACTTACAAATTTAAAATACAGCAAAGCATCAGATCAGAGCATCGCACAGTTCCGCAGGTCAAAGAAAAACCCCGTCTCGGCCATCAGTCCCATATTGGTCTGATGACCGTATTGTGTTTTCTAATAGCTGTGATATCACTGGTGCCAGACCCCTTGCTCAGTCTGCTCTGTTAATTCACTGAGTGCCTAACCTGCTTGACTCACGAGGTCTCTAATTGAGTGTTTTAGGCTTCGCAGGGCTCGAGTGGACGCTGATTTACAGAGACCCACTCGCAGTGTCTCCATGAACTCATCCGTGACTCAGCTAACAACCTGAGCTGCTGTAGATTAACTCATGACCTCAGAGCAATGAAGGGTTTATATTCGGTTTTATAGGTGGAGGAAAGTGTGTCTCGTCTGGCCGGCTTCCTTACATCTTTTTATTCCAGCATGAGACGCTCTACTTAAAAATTGCCTTATCGACTTGATGTACGGAGACGTAAATTCTTGTCAAATTTACATTTACATTTATGGCATTTTGTAGATGCCCTTATCCAGAGTGACTTACATTTATCTAATTCATACCACTAAGAAGCTATTGGGTAAAGGGACTTAGTTAGGGGTCCAGAAGTGGCAGCTTGGTGTGGCTTGGATTTTTTAACTCACAACCTTCAGACTCAAAGTCCAACGTCTTAAACACTAAGCTAAAATATTCCAGTCCAAAGAATAGCCCATTTTTTCCTTGTCCAATCAGAGTCTACCTGCAACTCCATACTTTTTCCCACAACTTCAAAATATCCTAACAGTGTGGGATTCAACTCTTTCCAACTTTTGGACCAATTAGTGTCCAATAGCACAACATCAGAAAGAAATGCAGGGCAAAACTTGACATTTGGCAGACGCCCTTATCCAGAACGACGTACAAAAAAGCAGTTGAGGGTTAAGGGCCTTGCTTGAGGGTCCAGCAGAATTTTAACTCCTGTCCCTATGATACAGAGTCCAATGTCTTAACCACTGAGCTCCCACCTCTTTGCCCTCCTCACCCTGTGTTTTAGTCTCTCATTAGTTATTAAACCTGTTGGCATGCCAGTGCAGGTGAAACGCTGCAGGAGTCGCACTGCGCCTTTAATTTGCTTTTAACATTGCATGATGGTAGATAAACATGGAGGCTCTCACGTACTCTCATGTCTCGATATGTACTCCTCGCCTAATACTCGTATATGCGTCTGTGCAAACACTTGACAAGTCGTTGCTGTTCCTGATTGGTTCTTTGCTGTGAAACCAAGAGGTCAAGGTTCGTCATTATCTCCGGACTACCCCTCTGCTTGTGTTTATGGTCGTTATCAGGAGAGGCAGCGGCACTCCTGTGATAGCTGCATTAGAGTCAGTAATCAGGCTGAGCACATTCTTATACACACACACTCTCGCTGGAACTTAGCTCAGACTTTCCCACACTGATAAGCATCTGGAGCGTGCCATAAAGGCCGGCTGTAGATCTGAGCACACAACAAAGGCGCTCCTCTCTCCCCTGGTGCGTGGTCATGATCCAGGCCCGGGTGCTGATAAGGGTAGTTTGGCATCCTGCCACATCCTGAGCCTTGCTTCTTAACCATTTATTGTACACTTCCTGTTCCACCTGATACACAGTGCTCTGGTAGTCCTCAGATTCTTAGAGTCATGCTGTTATTTTGTGGTGGTCGCAATGCTCAAACTAGTCATGGCACATTTTTTATTTTTATTTAGCTGTATTTATTAAAAAGCATTGTCTAATGTCTTGCTGAGAACACAGAGTTCACTGGTGGCAGGGGAAAAAAAAATCCACACAAAATCCAATTCTTACACGCATTCACTCAAGGCTGACAAGCGTTTCGTTCCTCTCTGCTTCTCAGCCATTGTATGGCGGGCGCTTGCACTCTGTTTGTGGAGAGTTCAATGCCCTGCCGTTGGCTCCGTGTCTTCGGCCAGACCGGCCCTTTTTGTGAAGCAGTCAGTGAGGCTGAATTGCACCCAGCCAAGGGGACTGAAAAGGATTACACCAGGAGGTGTGTGGGAATAGGGAAGGGGGTGAGTTTTCTGGTGGCAGACCAGGCGGGCGACCTATGGGAATGCCCACTGGCCCCTCTCCTGGGAGAGAGTGTGGGAAAAGTAGCTGAGAGCTGGCACACCATAACAAGGCCTAAGTTAGTGACAGAATGCCAAGCCGACGTCAAGCATATGGTGGTTATTCAATTTCTAGGGCACAAGTTGAAGGTTCACACTGAGCTCCGGACTGCCCCGGAGTTTCCCCCTCCTCTTACTGGCTGCTGCCCAGTAGAGCAGATGGCCTCTTAGATGAGGTACCCACTACAGGTGAGCCAAACTATGAAGTATTTAAAAAAAGCCTACATAATGGTTGTCCCTTTGAGGAATATATACATGTTGGAAAATTCCAGAGCATCAAGTAGAACCTTTGTAGAATGCTATAAGTACTCTAACTTGTCCAAAAAAAGAAAGTGTACAGTACAAATTGTAAGTCAAAATATAAATGCTGCTGATTGGTGAAAACTGAAGAAAATGGTTTCTAATGGAAATCGTTTTATTTGTGAAGGTTGTTTGTTCTAGGTTTTTAAAGTGTTTTTTTTTTTTTTGTTCTGGCCACAGCTCATTGCTTATTTGTAGACCCTTAGAATGGTTTCAGATCTTGAGGATCACCCTAAAACCAGAGTATACACCAATAAGGCATAACTATATGACCTCTTGCCTATTATTGGGTTGGTCCTCCTTCTGCTGCCAAAACCATCAAGCATCAACCAGCATGAAGTTCTTCAGCAATTTGAGCTACAGGAGCTTGTCTGTTGGATCGGACAACACAGGCCAGCCTTCGCTCTCCACGTGCATCAGTAAGGCACAGCCGCCCACAACCCTGTAGAAACTGATAGATACAGACCACTGCAGACCAGGAACACCCCACAAGAGCTGCAGTTTTTGAGATGCTTTGACTCAGACATTTGGCAATCACAATTTGTCAAACTCTCTCAAACCCTTATGATCACCAATGCTTCCTGCTTCTAACAAACTTTGGGGAGAAAATCTTGCTGCCTAATAAATATATACACCCACTTACAGGTGGATCTTCACTTTACCACTCATAATGTTATAATGTCATTATCTTATGCATGATCACTGTATATGGTACTGGTTTTTTTTAGTCTTTTGTGGTGAGGAAATAATAGGCAAGTGGCACCTCAGTGGATAAGAAGTTGGTCTTCTGATTTGGAAGGTAATGGGTTTAAATCCCAGTATCACCAAGCAGTCACTGCTGGGTCCTTGAGTAAGGCCCTTAACCCTCAATTGCTCAGATGTATAATGAAAATTCCTGCAAATTGCTCTGAATAAGCTGTAACTGTTTCTTCATTTGTTTTTATATTCATTTGAATTCTGTGCCACACAATTTCCATTACAGGAAAACTGAAAGACCATATTAAAGATTGCAGATCCCCTTTCTTTCCAATGCATTCTTTTGTTAAGATGTGACTTTTTTTGGTTACCAAAAAGGGTTCTTTGGCTTATTCATATGGATTTTATGAAAAACCTCTTCATGGTTTCTTTGTGCTTAGCATCTGCACCTTGTGTTCCATGAGAAATATCAACTGAAGGTTGACCTCCAGTATAAAACATCTTAAAAATCTCCTTAAAGAGAACCTTCTGGTCCAGGGATTTACATACTTCATAGAATTTACATTTTTCAAGTTTTTTTTATTTTTTATGATAATTCCAAACCTACATCTTGATCAAAACCTTCTCGCAATAAGGTCCCAGGTGTAAGAGAGAGAGACATTAAAATGGTTCTCCACTTGGCAGATGGCAGATGGTAGATGAGAGAGCACTACACAATATACATGGGTTTAAGCTGAGTCTTTTCCATTTTTAAGGAGTGGTGATGAAGTTACCGGTGTGAACCCTGGGGTCACTGGAGAACCTAAGACTGGTGGGTTTCTGTTCAAATGCTCACAGAGGGCTGATTCTTGCAGTGCCAGTTTTATAGCCTTTGAAATGCCACACTCCCGTGCAAAACTTCCAAGATGTTCAACAAATGATCAGACAGCAATGTCCATTATGCTAAATATTCTCTTTCAATTTCTCAGGACGGTTTTTCATATGGTTCTAGGTGTAACCAAAAAAATAAGCTTTGCTTTGCTGCTCAAAAATGCTTCCATATAGAACCTACTGTATAGAACCTCCCATTTTTTTGTAACATTTAATTTTGTGTAATTTTTTATCATGTATTTATCCAAAAATCATCTGATAAGAAAATTACTGATATTCTCAAAAGTCCTGTTTTGTTTCCACTCTTGCTGTGCTCTTTCGTCGTTTGTATGAAACATATGCACAAGTTTCAATAGCTAAGTTAACAACTCTATTTGGTCAAACGTTTGTGGACACCTGACTTTAAGATTGGACTGTACATTTCTGAAAAGTCCCATTCAATATTTAATCACCAATTGCTGTTTTAATAACCTCCTCTCCTATGGAGAGCTCTGTAGCAGGCCACTAAAGATATTCCAGGTCAAACCATGTACAGCACATCTTCATAGAGCCGGCTTTGTGCACAGGGGTTTGAGTCTCCTAGTTCAAGCAAAGGGAAATCGAATGCTACAACATCCAAAAACATCCTATACAATTTTGTGTGCCAACTTTGTGGTAACAGTTTGATAAAGAACCACATATGGCTGGAAAAATCAGATGTCACTACTTTTCTCCATTTAGCATAGATAACTCCAGAAGCAAATTCTGCAGTCATGTCATATTTGGAAAACCCATTAAAACCCAGCCATCTCCATCAGATTTAAATATCTCAGGCTGAATGCTGAGTAGGAATTCACCATTTATACCTCATATATCAAATAACCATGTGGTATTTTGGGAAGTTCCATCTATTGAGACTTTGCAATCAGTCATTAGTTTATGCTTATTTCCCAGTTGCGTAGCAACAGTATTCCCACTAGATTGAAAGAAATTTGCACCAAAACGCTTTTTACTAGTCAAAGATGTTGGAACCTACAGATGTTAGACTGTCATTCTATGATTTAGACTATAGTCTTAGGGTTCCTTCAGAACACCAAAACAACCTTTCAAGGTTCTTCAAGGGTTCTTTGGATGGGTAAAGTTTTTTAACCTCTCGAAATAGTTTTTCTTTCTGCCAGAACCTCAAAAAAAGCCTTAAATCATTTTTCTTTTCTTTTTCTTTCTGATCATGCAAATGCTTTGAGACATAAAGACTGAGACAATTCTTTTAAGAACAATTAATTTTAGATAGAACCTTCTACATGTGTGATTGGTCCTGAGTCAAGAAAAATGTTCAGTCTATAGGCTGTAAAGGTTCTTTAAACATTTATATGTGTGAAACATTTATGGTTTGATGTTAACTCTTAGAAGAACCATAAAACCTTGAGTAGAATCTATTCGGAAGGGAAAAAAATTCAGTCCAGAAACTTGTAGGTTTTTAGTTGTCACTCTCTTTAAACAAATAAACCAAAATGTTTTGGTGAAGATTGTAAAGCATGTTCTACACAAGTGAGAGTCTACTGCATATCCCTGAGAGTCATTAAGATGGAACCTTCTGGCTAAAGAATGTATGACTCACATCTTGTATCTGAAGCTTTAGACTTTCTCTGTGTTTGAAAGACTGGAGATTATGAAGGGTGTTTGGGGGTTGTTCATGGGTTGATGGGGGGTTGTTTGGGGGGCTGTTTGGAGGCTGTTTGGAGTCGTTTACCCTGACCCTGCAGCAGGTGTGTGTGTCTGTATTTTTAGAACGTTCTGAATAGGGCTAAAGCATAAACACTGTCTTTTGTAATTCATCTGTTGCATCTGTTGCCTGGTCAGCATTACTGAGGTCAAGTAAGCAGAAGAGAGAAAGTCCAGAGTTCCCAAACCCTTACGCAAGCTCTCTGAGTAATGCATTCTTCAGAACACTCTACAGAAATCCGAAATGTTTCCATCTTAATGAAAGGAGACTCCTTTCCAAGATGGCCAGAAGCAAGAAGCCGCCATTACAACAATTTAAAGTGGAAGCTCAGTGGTAGAGATGTTGGACTTCTGATCGGAAAGTCATGAGTTCAAATCTGTGCACCACTAAGCTGTGAGCCCTTCAGCAAACCCTTAACCCTCAACTGGTCAGTTGTATAAATGAAATAATTCAGAAGAAAAAACTGGATAAGGTTATTTGCCAAATGTTGTAAATGCAGAACACAAATCATACCTTTGCTTTTTTGTTCCTTCAACATCTAACAATTTGACTGTAAAAAAAATAAGAATCTTTCTTGAGGAAATGTTTATAATTAAATGTTTACTTGTTATAACTTAGTGGTAAAACTTTGGGAACCTTCTGATTAGAAGGCACCCCCAACCTGCCACTGCTGGGCCTTTAAACAAAGCTCCTCACCCTCAATTGCTCAGTTGCACAAAAAAAAAGAGATAATTATACAGTTTTTCTCAGCTGCTTTGAAGCATTTCTCAAATCATCCTTAATATTTGCAAACCAGTGCGTGCCATACTCAAAACAATTTGTACCAACAACAAAACACATTTGATTTCTCGCAAAATCCTGTACTTTTCTCAAAATCCCTAATTCGTTTATTTTCCTAACTTCTAAAAGTAAGTATTTGTGTCAATAAACATCTCATTGTTATCAGAATATCAAATCTCATTGTTCACAAAAAAAGGTCGTCAAAATGTTTAGTCATGCTGTCAATATGACGAAACACGCTTTTGCTCATACTATAACTGCTATATGGACAAAGGTCATGTGACACCAGACATTTCCAACTATGTGCAGTTTCTCCCCAAACTCTTAGCACAAACTTGGAGGCACACAATTGTATAGGATGCCTTTGGATGTACTAGCATGAATTCAACTGAAGTAGGACTCCCAAACATAAACAGTTTTGTAAAGATTTTGAGTAAATGTACTTTGTTTCTGTACTTAAGTCATTTTTTGGCAAGTTTTACTGAGAATCAAAGCGACTTTTACTCTCTACTCAACTACAATTGTGATTCAATTTATGTACTTTTTACTCCACTCTTTGTGAATTGACAGTCACCGTTACCAATTACAAGCTGCCGTGGCTTATTTAGTCTGCAGAAGAGGTGATATTTATTTACATTTTATTTGTCAATCAAATACTAATAGTTACTTTTCTTTGTGAAACGATACTGTAAGTTTATTTGTTAATTGAAGATCCCTTTTATTAAAGATCACTTTACCCTTTTGACTTTGTTTGTTTGATCACTGTGTCATTCTGGCATGTTGAAGAGGCTGTTGTGTTGATGGTTAATGAGGTGTTGAGGTCTACAATTTGATTTGTATTTTAGGAATTCTCACAAATCGCCAGTTTTTGGCGTATTGCTAGAGTGTTTTCACTTTGTGTCTTGGTATTGAGGACTGGTGTATCTTTGAGCCTACGTTCAATGCGAGTCAAATACTCAAGAACCGTTCAAATCAGATACTCTAAAACTTTCAGTCATGTTGGATTTGGTGACATTTAACTTGTAATGGATTAAGGTTTCTATACCTCTACTTATGTATTATTTTCAGGCAATCTTTACACCTCTTGTTTAGGGTTAGAGCTAGGGGCAGAGCTTGAAGTGGTGTTAGTGGTTTTAAACAGGGATTCTACACATTTTTCATTTTCAAATTTCATATTGTTATAGACTCAAATATGCAGACTTTCCTAAAGATTTTTAAGACCATATTTAACATCTAAATTCATGATTTTTAAATACCAACCAACATTCATTAATTTACAAACTCTGTTCGCACAGAGCATTACACACCTATACTTTCAGTGGTGTCCGACCTGAATCAATCCACATCTCAATACCGCCATTGACATTTAACAATGCACATTGTCTTAAAGCTTTACACAGATGATGTGGTGATAAAAATGAAAAAGATGTTATTTATAAGTGTAAGTTTATACCTGATGAACAAGCCGATGGGGAATGTGGCAAGGAAAAACTCCCCGAGATGGCATAAGGAAGAAACCTTGAGAGGAACCAGACCCAAGAGGGAACCTCATTCTCATCTGGGTGGCACCAAATGTCCATTTGTTACAGATAAACGATGTTGAGGTGCAGTGGTGGTGATAAGATGCAAACTGTGGTCCTGAGTCAGTGTAGCAGGCTACAGACTACTATTAACTACAGTCCAAATCCATCCTCAAAGTTCATACTGCGTAATTTCATGGCTCCAGGCTGTTGATGTGAAACCATCCCCAGCTGGCCTTCATTAGAGGAGACCACCATCTAGAGGCAGGCCAGGACAAAGTGGGAAGATCCAAGGACTGGAGAGGAGAAGGAACAGTGGTCACTGTAACCTCAGGAGCATGTTTAAATTCACAGAGAGAGAGAGAGAGAGAGAGAGAGAGAGAGAGAGAGAGAGAGAGAGAGAGAGAGAGAGGCGTGATGGGGAGAAAAGGATATGGATTATTAAGTTTCCTTGTTGTTGTATGAAAGTTAATGAAACTGTGCAGTTGGAGACTCCGGCAAGACTTGCTATGGCAGCATAACTAAAAGGGAGAACCAGAAGGTAACACAGACATGAGGGATCTCTGGGATAAGAGACGACCCACCACACCACCGTCAACAAACCTGAGTGAATGCGTGAGAGTGAGGGGGGTGGGGGGGTGACAGCATACAAATATCCCAGTTCACCAAACACTCAATATCCATGATCCTTCCAGATCTGCTCCTTTACCCAAGAAAAATCTACTGATAAAAGACTTATAAATATGCTTTCAGCCTCCACTTGAACACTGAGACTGTGTCTGAGTCCCGAACACTGATTGGAAGGTTGTTCCATAATTGTGTGGTTTATAAGAGAAATATCTGCTCCTGCTATAGTCTTCATTATTTGAGGTACCAACAAATAGCCTGCACCTTTTGATCTAAGTAGGTGTGGAGGATCATACTGGTACAGAAGTTCACTCAGATACTGCGGTGCGAGACCGTTAGGTGCTTTATACATCAGTAGTAGTATTTTATAATCAATGTGAGATGTAATTGGGAGCAGTGTAGACTGATTAAAACAGGGGTAATGTGGTCATATTTTCTAGATTTAGTGAGGACTCTTGCTGCTGCATTCTGAACTAACTGAAGCTTATTTATGCACTTACTCGAACACCCATACAGTAAAGTGTTACAGTAGTCTAATCTAGATGTAACGAAAGCATGAACCAGTTTTTCTGCATCCTGTAACGACATCATATTTCTAATTTTAGCAATATTTCTAAGGTAAAAGAAGGCGATCCTGGTATTATTATTCATGTGAGCCTTAAAGGAAAGACTAGAGTAAATAATCACACCAAGGTCTTTGACTGCTGTAAACACTGATATAGAAACAAGATCCAGAGATGCTACGGAATCAGAAAGTTTACTTCTAGCTGCATGTCGTCCTAGTTAAGGAATTTCTTCTTATCCAAGTTAAGCAGAATGAAGTTATCAAGCATCCACTGTCTAATGTCCTTTACACACTCCCCAACATTTTTAGGCCGATCTCTTTCATCTGGCTTTGCTGAAATATACAACTGTGTATCATCATCATAGCAATGAAAGTGAAAAACAGATAAGCAGTGGGCCTAAGACAGATCCTTGTGGAACACCAAACTTTACCTTAGAGAGTGTGAAGTGTGATTTACATCAACAAACTGATAGCGATCAGTCAGATTAGGACCTAAACCAGGAGAGAGCTGTTCCCTTTATTCCATCAACGTTATCTAGTCTAGCAAGGAGAATAGTATGATCAATGGTGTCAAAAGCTGTACTAAGTTCGAGCAAAACAAGTATAGAGACAAAACCTTGATCAGAGGCCAATAACAGGTCATTTACCACTTTAATCAGCATTGTCTCTGTGCTATAATGAGGTCTAAATCCTGAATAACACATTTCAGAAATGTTATTCCTCAGTAGATGTGAGCAGATCTTCTGTGCTACAACATTTTGTAAAATCTAGAAGATAAAAGAGAGGTTTGATATTGGCCTGTAGTTGGACAGCTGACATGGGTCAAGGTCAGGTTTCTTAATGAGGGGGTTGATAACTGCTAGTTTGAAGGATTTAGGTACATAACTAGTGCTGATGGAAAAGTTTATTATTTTTTAGAAGAGGAACAATTACTTCTCGAATATCTGTTTGTAGGCAAGGGATAAAGAATCCAAGCTGATGATTTTGATGAGGAGATAAATGAAATTAAGTAATTCTCTTGAACAAGAGTAAAACTTTGTAATTGATTGTCTGTTCAAATTATATTGCTGTCTACAAGGATATTTATAAAATAGTTTGGATTTATATGAATAACCTGGATTTCTTGCCTGATGTTTTCAACTTCAATTTTAAAAAAGTTAATGAAATCATTACTACCTATTGATGGTGTGCTTGGGAGTGCAGTGCTTTTATTTCCAGTTAATTTTGCTACCATGCTGAATGAAAATCTAGGATTATACTTGTTATTTTCTATGAGGGTGAAGAAATATGCTGATCAGCAGCATTAAGAGATTTTCTATAACTCAGGAGATTCTCCTTCTATGCTATTTGAAATACTGTCAATTTGGTTTTACGCCATTTACGTTCTAATTTCCGAGTGGTCTGTTCTAAGGTGCGAGTATGATCATTATACCACTGTGCTGATTTTTTCTCGATGATCATTTAGCTTTTTGCATTTTGCATTTATGATCATTGAGCTCCATCATCTAGAGTGTAATGAAACGATGATTCTAGACATTGTGGCCCAGTCGAGCTCTGCAGGGTCCGACGGAGATTTAATTAATATCGAGATCTCCAGAAGATTACTGATAAAACTTGCTGCTGTAGTTGACATGAATGTACCTTAACAAGGCAACGTGCACGGTACTAATGCAATGACTGAGGCAGATTTTAAAAGAGATGAGGTAATGATCTGAAATAGCTTCAGACTGTGGACTTATGACTATATTTTTATATTAAATCTAAATGTTAACATACAATCAAGAGTGTGTCACCACTATGAGTGGGTCCTATAACATTCTGATTAATTCCCACTGAATCTAGAATAGAAACAACTGCTGCTTTTAGGGCCCTGGGGGTCTATAAATAATAATTAATAGAATTGACTGACTAGACCTGCTTTCGGTAGTATTTTATTTAGGTATTATATGTTAGTGTAAAGAACTTTGAATGTGTGACATTTGTGTTTAGTTTTTTTGTTATTATAAAAAGCTGCTACTCCACCTTCTCTGCCATTTAGACGGGGCTGGTGTATGCAACTATTCCCAGGAAGACTCGCTTCATTTAATGCTACATATCCATTTGGTTTAATCCACGATTCTGATAAACACATTACATTAAATTTCTGGTCGGTAATAATTATGTTTATGGTCAGTACTTTTGACGTGAGAGATCTAATATTGGATAGTCACTGGATAACTTGTGCTGTTTTGAGACTGTGACAAGAAATGATTGCAGCACCCCGAGTGGGATGATACCATCCTGCCCTAACAGGCCAGCCTTGCCCCTTAATATTGCTTCAATTATTTATAAAGCCCACATTTTTTTTGGAGCACCACTCGGACACTTAGCAGTTCATCTACCATAACCTGCTGTAAGCTATATTGCTACGATACATTGGGATATTGCCAGAGCATATTAAAGCATCGGATATTGCCTTGCCATGTTACTTTTAGTAACCTCTGACTGTCGATGGCATATACCATTAGCTCCTGTGTGAAAAACGTAGAAAATCTATGCTTTCCTGACAACCTAAGCCTAGTATACACCTAACCTGTGCTGCTGGTGCCCCTAAAGGTCTAGCTAATTTCACATCCTTCAGAATAGAATCTCCTATAACTTAGGCTCTTTCAGATTTCTCAGTGGGAGCTTCACTGAGAAAAGCAACCCTGTTAACGTAGAGAGAAATGCTGCTCCTGTGGGCCAGCCTTAGTGTTAGCTTTGAATTTGCGAGTATGCCGCAGAGTCGTTACCTATTCGCCCCGCTATGAGGGCTCTAATGCCGGAGTCGGGGAATGCTAACTCCACCTAGTGCATCCAGATCCCCTGCAGAACCTGGACTGCTCACGCACTCAATAATTCTCTCTAGACTCTGGATGCGCTCCTCTAATGCTATGATCTTCTCCGTCAAAGAGCAAACTAGTTTACACTTCTCACAGTAATAATTATCACTAGTGATGGAGAAAGACTGACTATACATGTCACATTTCACACACGGAATAAACTGGATGCTCACCATAGCAGAGAAATTGCGTACCTTAATGTGGTTACTGTAGCTTGTGTTCGTAGTTCTAATGGGAATGTCCTCAACTCATTGCTTTTGAACAGGGAATAAAGTGCTCTTTCAAAAGAAAAAAAAAAGGGAGAATAAATGGAGCCGACAGAAATTAGAGATTACAGAAAATCAAAATTATAATTTAAGATTATTTAGTTGTTGAGAGATAAAAAAAAAATGTTAAAATTTACACAAACACAAAATTCCCAGCAACAAAAACAACAGGAATAGCAACCATCAATATTATAAAGAAATGTAGTATAATATTGATTTAAAGCAAGAAACCAAATTGGCACACAACAGGTCTTCTTTCACTGCAGCCACAGCTGAAATAATAAGGTAAAAATTGTTAATGATACTGAAAAAAGCTTTATGTCGGGTTGTCACAAAGCTTTGACACTGGAGCCTCCTTCCATAAAATACACCAAACAAATTCCTGTGCAAATTGTAACTGTCCAGGATGCTGTTATAGAAAAAAATAAAATTTTCTTCCAACCAATCAGAATCTGTAGCAAAGAAAATCACTGAGATGGCTCTTTTTCTTTTCTTGACGCATATTCTATGTCTGCAAAACCACTGATTGGGTGGGAGTAAAAGAGAAAAAAGTGTGAGGGATGCGGGAGGGGAACGAAAGAACGAGGGGAGGTGGCAGGATGGAGTTATTGGCGTGAAAATGTTCTTCGGAAGTCGTAGTTCCAGGCGACGCGCTTCTGGCAGCCCCCTCCATTTCCTGTGTGCGGCCGGCGTGGGGCTGGGCAGTCGCCGGGAGAGTGCCGAAGTGAGCAAGGGAGGGAGGGATGGAGGGAGCGAGGGAGGGAGGCAGAGTGGAAGCAAGCCGTGCTGCGAGGGAGGAGGAAAGGGGGAGAGTTCAGCAGAGAGCAACACTTTCCCACAGTCTGGGGATTTGACACATGGCTCTCACACATTCCACAGCTTGTGGCTGACGGGGCCTGAGCCAGGACCACAGTACAGGCTGGGCCAGGCTGAGAAGACGAGAGGAAAGAGAGAGGGAGAGGGAGAGGGAGAAGGAGAGAGAGAGAGAGAGAGAGAGAGGGGGAATGAAAAGAAGGAGGGGGCCACCGTTGGCATTTGCAACAGTGTGGAGTCAAGCAGGAGAAGCTCGCGTGTATCTCATGTAGTGCTCTTAACCCGCATTTGACCACATGATGGATGTGTGTGGGTGTGTATGTGTGTGTGAGAGAGAAAGAGCTCCTCCAAGTAAAAAAATGATGTGAAACACATTTTTCCAGCATGTGGGAGTGAACACGGTACACGGTTATTTATGCGCACACGAGGTGTGCTGACGAACAAACGAACCTCAACCAATCAAACGAAACTGACACTGGAGACTCCTTTCTTCAATATCAAAGATTACACATTAGTATTCTCTGTCCACATCCCTGAAACAAGCAGTTACTATAGGAACAGCATTTGTTTGTAAGTATGATCCACAAGATAATTTCCATTTCCAGAGCGGACCGAGGTTCTTAGACTTTGGCTTCAAAATTTGGATCTGAAAGTCATGAGTTCAAATCCCACCAAGAGTTAGGTTGTGATGTCACAAAGTGGTATGCTATAGTTGAACCTACCTCCTGCAGTTTCATTTCTCCTGCCACCCACACCCACACACTCTGGGGCCCCCAAAGTAAGACCCTTAACCCCAAAAGCTGCTTAGTTGTATAAATGAGATAAATGTAAGTCAGTCTGGATTAGAGTGTCTGCCAAATCACAATAAATGTTAATGTTATCGTTTGAAAGTTCACTTCTTCTAATTTGCCCTCCAAAGCTTTCATCATGTTTGTGGATCCTCATGCCACTGTTCTTTCGATCTCAACCCACTTCTTTCAGCTCTGTTTTTTCTTTTTCCTTCCATTTTCCTGTTGTCCATGACCAGCCTTTGAAGCCGCAGCCAAAGCCGTATGGTTCGGCTTCTTCCTTTCTCCTGCACTTCCCTAAATAAACGTTCTGCATGGGCTGATTTTAAAGGAACCGCAAGGTCTGCCTCTTGGCAATTAGAATCCGGGCTTGGGTTTGACGAGGGCTTGGGAAAACGCGACTTGCCTCATCAGACGGACAGGCCGTGAGACGGACAGACAGACCACCCACATGGCCGGGATTTAAAGCAGAGGGTTGAGAGAAGACTCCAGACAGGAGCACAGCGAGAACCGACACCCACGGAAAGACAAAGAACAGATGAGAAAAGGATATAAAATAATTTCCACTCTTGAATGATTCACAAATTGCCCTGAACCCCCCATTTCCCTCGCCCCCATGGACCCCTCTTTCACCTCTCTTCCACTCAGGGTCAAGATTAAACCATCTCCAGATGATCATGTGCAGGAAAAGAAGCCTTTAAAGCTTAACATAGCTTTGGTGCTAATTTGAAGCGGCCCCAAAACATCAACAAGGCCCGAAAAGTGATAAAGAGGTTGGAATTGGATCACTGGTTCAACACTCTGACATGGGAACTTTCTGAATAATTAGTATTTGCCCCCCAACCCCCCCTTCCATGCTCTTGACTTGCTTCGTTAATCATACAATATCATACCCTAGTACAATCTGGATTCTGATTGATCAGAAAGATTTTATTTTTCATGAGCTCATTCTAATATAATTTCCATATAAAGGTTTATTGATTGGAATTGGGAGGAGCCTCCAGTGTCAGAGCTTTGAAATTGTCCCTTTGTAACTGATACAGTGAGGAAGATAAGTATTTGAACACTCTGCTATTTTGCAAGTTCTCCCACTTAGAAATCATGGAGGGGTCTGAAATTGTCATCGTAGGTGCATGTCCACTGTGAGAGACATTACCTAAAAAAAAATCCAGAAATCACAATATATGATTTTTAAACTATTTATTTGTATGATACAGCTGCAAATAAGTATTTGAACACCTGTCTATCAGCTAGAATTCTGACCCTCAAAGACCTGTTAGTCTGCCTTTAAAATGTCCACCTCCACTACATTTATTATCCTAAAATAGATGCACCTGTTTGAGGTCGTTAACTGCATTAAGACACCTGTCCACCCCATACAATCAGTAAGAATCCAACTACTAACATGGCCAAGACCAAAGAGCTGTCCAAAGACACTAGAGACAAAATTGTACACCTCCACAAGGCTGGAAAGGGCTACCGGAAAATTGCCAAGCAGCTTGGTGAAAAAAGGTCCACTGTTGGAGCAATCATTAGAAAATGGAAGAAGCTAAACATGACTGTCAATCTCCCTCGGACTGGGGCTCCATGCAAGAGCTCACCTTCGTGGGGTCTCAATGATCCTAAGGAAGGTGAGAAATCAGCCCAGAACTACACAGGAGGAGCTGGTCAATGACCTGAAAAGAGCTGGAACCACCGTTTCCAAGGTTACTGTTGGTAATACACTAAGACGTCATGGTTTGAAATCATGCATGGCACGGAAGGTTCCCCTGCTTAAACCAGCACATGTCCAGGCACGTCTTAAGTTTGCCAATGACCATTTGGATGATCCAGAGGAGTCATGGGATAAAGTCATGACTCCTCTGGATCATCCAAATGGTCATTGGCAAACTTAAGACATGCCTGGACATGTCTTAAGTTTGCCAATGACCATTTGGATGATCCAGAGGAGTCATGGGATAAAGTCATGTGGTCAGATGAGACCAAAATAGAACTTTTGGGTCATAATTCCACTAAACGTGTTTGGAGGAAGAAGAATGATGAGTACCATCCCAAGAACACCATCCCTACTGTGAAGCATGGGGGTGGTAGCATCATGCTTTGGGGGTGTTTTTCTGCACATGGGACAGGGCGACTGCACTGTATTAAGGAGAGGATGAGCGGGGCCATGTATTGCGAGATTTTGGGGAACAACCTCCTTCCCTCAGTTAGAGCATTGAAGATGGGTCGAGGCTGGGTCTTCCAACATGACAATGACCCGAAGCACACAGCCAGGATAACCAAGGAGTGGCTCTGTAAGAAGCATATCAAGGTTCTGGCATGGCCTAGCCAGTCTCCAGACCTAAACCCAATAGAGAATCTTTGAAGGGAGCTCAAACTTCGTGTTTCTCAGCGACAGGCCAGAAACCTGACTGATCTAGAGAAGATCTGTGTGGAGGAGTGGGCCAAAATCCCTCCTGCAGTGTGTGCAAACCTGGTGAAAAACTACAGGAAACGTTTGACCTCTGTAATTGCAAACAAAGGCTACCGTACCAAATATTAACATTGACTTTCTCAGGTGTTCAAATACTTATTTGCAGCTGTATCATACAAATTAATAGTTTAAAAATCATACATTGTGATTTCTGGATTTTTTTTATTTAGATTATGTCTCTCACAGTGGACATGCACCTACGATGACAATTTCAGACCCCTCCATGATTTCTAAGTGTGAGAACTTGCAAAATATCAGGGTGTTCAAATACTTATTTTCCACACTGTATGTTTAGGACAGAGGACTTGTGAACTTGTAAACGTTCCAAAATGTTATGTAACTATAAATGGATATAGTGTAGGTATTTGTTGAGATTATTTGTGTATGTAGTTTAAAAGGACTAAAATACTTTGATAAATAAAATATGCTGTTGTAGGAAAATACTTCAGGGTGGTGACAGGAAGTCTGTTTTAGGACACCGTCACAATGTAAAAATGTTTTTGTCTGTCATTTTGTTTCTCTTTTTATGTATCAGTCCCTTTGTCTGTTGATCTTTCTGTTTGTCCCTCTGTCTGCCTGACTCTCTGTCCCTTTTCCTGTTTGCATATCTGTCCCTCATTCTGCTGTTCGTCTTTTTCTCTGTCTCTCTGTCCGCTTGTCTGTTACTCTGTCTGTCTATCCATCTGTCCACATGTCAGTTCCTCTGTCTGTCTATCTTTATGTCTGTCCCTTTGTTTGTCTGTCTCTCTGTCCCTCAGTCTGTCTGTCTGTCTGCGTGTCTGTCACTTATTCTACTTGTCTGTCATTTTCTTTGTCCCTTTGTCTGATTGTCTGTTCTTCTGTCTGGCTCTATGTCTGCATGTCATTCCTTCTGTCTGTCTGTCTGTCTGTCTGTCTGTCTGTCTATCTATCTATCTATCTATCTATCTATCTATCTATCTATCTATCTATCTATCTATCTATCTATCTATCTGTTCACCTGTCTGCCTTGTTCTCTGTTTGTCCCTCTTTTCTTCCCTTTTTTCTTTCTTGTAAAGAATTATTGTAAACCCTATACTTTTATTATTTTGCGAGAATTTCTCTATCTCCATAGGTGTAAAAAAGTCTAACTCTGATGTATTAATGTGTGCAGAGCTGCACACGTGTTTTGCCAGTTGGCTGTAACATTTTCCGTCTGACCAACCAATAGATGATGGAAAAATGTTGACGCTATTCTGGGCTAGCTAGATGCCCTGTGAGGCAATTATGAAATCTGATTGGTTAAAGAAACAGACTCATTAATAATAGAGACTATGGTAAAAAGGCCAGCAGTACTGATTTTGAAGGCCCTGGGCAGATTAGATTGACATGGCAGCACATAGAGGCTGAAATCTGATTGGACAAAAATCTACCATCCACATACACGTACTGGAAGCAGTGCAGCCGAGAGAAACGCTACGCAATGAAGAGAATAAACTGTTGGGAATAAATTAATACAATTTCATGAAACAAATATTAGAATTTAGGTTTTAAATGTAGGTCAGTGCTTCTGATAGTGTTCAGGCCAGCAGAGAAGGCTTTGCTTGCCCTGACCACACACCACTGGTTGCTATGCCAAAACTTAACAATAAATCGAAATTGAGAGAGAGACAGAGACAGAGAGAAATGATGTTAACCCTTGGGATTTTTTTCTTTTTTTTCTTCCTTTCTTTTTTTATAATATGATTCATGAGTCTTGGGAAGAGTAAAGCAGCAACCCTGCTCTCTGACTCACGTTCAAAAGTCCCTCAGTGGTGCAGACACAAGGTGAGATTTTCTGTGCCAGTCACGGGAAGCACCATCCTCCTCCTCCTCCTCCTCCTTCTCTCTTTATCCCCCCCCCTCTCTCTCTCTCAGACTCTCTCACAGCCTTCTCCCTCCTTCTCCACTTCTTTTTCTCTCCTCGGATGGCTCGGAGATGTTGAGGCCCTTTGATCTGCAGGTTAGATGTTTTGCTAAACTTGGCGGGCGCCAGGCGGTGCACCCACACCCTTCTCACACACACACACACACACACACACACACACACACACACACACACATATACACACACACACACACACACACACGTTAGCACCATCATGCTCCCCCTCTCTTTTTTTGTGTGTGAGAACACGGCTGGATTAGTGACTGCTCGAGAGCTGCTAATGATGGCACTCTTTTGATCTTCAGGGCCCCAATTACCCTGTGCAGGATCACCCATCAGTACAGACCTGCCACTGACCCTGACCCTGTCTCTCACACACACACACACACACACACACACACACACACACACACACACACACACACACACACACACACACACAAGCACCAAGATTCCGTTTCTTTCTGTTTTTCAAATCTCTAAATTCCAGTGGGTAATTATGACATCACAACTTGATGTTGTGATGTCACAAAGGGCTCTGATGTAGCTACTGTCGGTCCCAGGGTCCTGTTTTCCATAACAGTATGTCCAGAAGTGTTGCATTACTTTTCTAGGACACGTGGTAATGACTTGCGACGTTGCTGGACTACGGTCCGAGCTGCTGTTATGGAAAATTCATCAATAATCTTTTAAAAATAATCTGAATCCAGAAATTTGCATTCAAAATCTTATATGACAAAAAAATATGACAGCTGAGCAGGTTGGTCTGAACCTTTGAAACAGTCTGTAAAGCACCTTGGTATATGGAATGTGTGTGTGTGTGTGTGTGTGTGTGTGTGTGTATATATGTGTATGTGTGTCTTTGTCTTTGAAGCCGAAGAAGCAAGATGAGTCAATATGGTATATTTGCATTAGGTCAATGAGGTTTCGCACGTGTGTGTGTGTGTGTGTGTGTGTGTGTGTGTGTGTGTGTGTGTGTCAGTAAATGTGTAGGCGTGTGTGTGTGGGTGTGCTGTGTTTGGCATAAGGACCAGGTACCTGGGAGAATAATGTGCAAAACCTCCTTTTTGTATGTGTGTGTTTGTATGTGGGGGGGGTGGGGGTGGTGGTCTTAGTCTTTGCAAGGAACAAGTGTTTCTTGACTTGACCTCTGCTATTTCCGAATGTTTTGGGTTTTCATGGAATTAAACACACACACACACACACACACACACACACACACACACACACACACACACAGGGCAGGAAGTATTTGTATTTTGTTCCTTTCGACTTGATTTTGTAGCTTTTCTTCTGGTTGAGATGATGGAGGGGGAACAGTAGGACTGGGTGAGAATCGTCTCAGCTTCTGTGTTGCTCACGCGTAGTCGAGAACGATGACAAAACGCTTCAACATGTCGGGGTGTGTGTGTGTGTGTGTGTGTAAGTGAGTGTGTGTGTAAGTGTGTGTGTGTGTGTGTGTGTGTGTGTAAGTGAGTGTGTGTGTAAGTGTGTGTGGGTGCGTGTGTGTGTCGTGTGTGTTTCTGTGAAATAGCTAGGCTGTGGATAACAAGTGATGGAGGGAGGATCACACTGACAGATGGGCTGAAATCCCTCTCGCTATCTCTCTCTTTATCTGGCTTTCTCTCTCTCTCTCTCTCTCTCTCTCTCTCTCTCTCTCTCTCTCTCTCTCTCTCTCTCTATATATCTCCATCTCTCTCTCTCTCTCTCTCTCTCTTTCTCTATCTCTCTTTATCTGTCTTTCTCTCTCTCTCTCTCTCTGTCTCTCTCTCTCTCGCTATCTATCTATCTATCTATCTATCTATCTATCTATCTATCTATCTATCTATCTATCTATCTATCTATCTATCTATTTATACATCATGCTTTCTATTTTTTTCTCCTTTTCTCTCTCTCTTTTTCTCTTTCTCTATATATCTATACATCTACTGCTCTCCTTTTAGCTCTTTTATTCTTCATGTTTTACTGACCTTCTCTTTCTATATCTTTTCTTTGATATCCTGCTTTCTTGTTCAATATCTCTCTCTTTTTCTCTTTAATTCCAGATTTCTCTCTCTCTCTCTCTCTCTCTCAGATTTCAGATTTCCTTTTCTCGCCATCTCTCTCTCTTTTACTCTGTCTCACTCTTTTGTTCACGCTCTATCCCTGTCTTTTTCTCTCTATTTCTCTTTTGTTCTTTGTCTCTCTCCCGCTCTTTCTTTATTTTGTTATTTCACTCTCTCCCTCTCTCTTTCTTTCAACTCTCCCCCTTTTGCTTTCTCTTCACTTTCTTGTTCTCAACTGATCAATCTCTCTTTCTCTCTTTTGCCATTTCTTTCTCTTTATATATCTCTCTCTCTATTGCTCTCTTTCGCTCTCTTCATCACTCTATATTTTTCTTTCTATCTCTCTTTTTTCTTCCTTTTCTGCCTCTCTATCTCTCTCATAACTCTCTCTCTTTTGCTGTCTTTCACTCTCTTGTTCAATCTCTGTCTCACTCTCTACCTCCCTCTCTATTTTTCTCTCTATTTCTATCTCTCTTTCTCATTGACAAGCGCATCACACACCCCATACGGCATAATGGTGAATCCTTAACTGTGTGGACAAATGTGTCAATATGGTGTGTGTGTGTGTGTGGTGTGTGTGTGTGTGTGTGTGTGTGTGTGTGTGTGTGTGTGCGCGTGTCACACTTTGTACAGTCTGCGCGTTCCATCTCTCAGCGTGCAAGTTGCGTCACAATTAAACATTTAACCATCTCAGATCATGATGAAAAGATTATGATATTGCATGACTCCTATCTATCTATCTATCTATCTATCTATCTATCTATCTATCTATCTATCTATCTATCTATCTATCTATCTATCTATCTATCTATCTATCTATCCCAACTCACCCCTCAGTAACTCCATACACTCGTAATCCTATATACATTAAACATCACTATACTGTAGCTGATTAATAATAAATACCACCGGGCCCTTGAGCAAGGCCCTTAACCCACATTTGCTTAGCTGTATAACTGAGATAACTGTGAGTCACTGTGGGTAAATTAATCTACCCAATGCAATACATGTAAAAGAAAAATAAATGTAATTTAGCTTATTTCTTTTTTTTTTTATCTTTTTTTATTTTTTTAGAAAGAATAATTGGTTTCCATGTTGGACTAAAAGATTGCTGTCATTGTGGTTCAGTTTTTGTTTTATTTAAATTCTATCTGTCTGTCTGTCTGTCCGTCCGTCCGTCCGTCCGTCCGTCCGTCCGTCGTCCGTCCGTCTGTCTGTCTGTCAAGCCATCTATCTATCTATCTATCTATCTATCTATCTATCTATCTATCTATCTATCTATCTATCTATCTATCTATCTGTCTGTCTGTCTGTCTGTCTGTCTGTCTGTCTGTCAAGCCATCTATCTATCTATCTATCTATCTATCTATCTGTCTGTCTGTCTGTCTGTCTGTCTGTAAATATGTAAATATATTAATTTCTCGTCGCTAAACAGTTTCTCGAGCGCGTTCTCTCAGCATCACTGCTGCTACGTACATAAACATGACGTATCGCAACACTACGGAGACCGAGGCGTGTCCTGAGAGTCACATAGAATACAGATTAACATGGCAGAGGTAGAGCTGCATCTTCCTGGAGTCACAACAGGAAAAGAACGTCTGGTTTTATTTAATCTTTTATCTTTTTCTCTCTTTTTTTTGCACTATATAGGGGTGTTTGTATGATGAGCAACTGTATATTAATATATAATGTATATAATATATAAAGTTAATTATTGTGTATTATTGTAATTATTATAGCAAATAGTCACATGACTTGGCTGTACCAGACTTATTTTCAAGTTCAAAGATAAACAAAAAGGCATAAATCTTATTTATTTTTGGCTTCTTGTAAAAAAATAAAAATAAAAATAGACCCCACAAATACAAATATGAGAAATAACTTGTACAGCATATAGCAAATGCCCTTATCCACATCGACTTCTAAGGGCTAAGGGCCTTGTTTAAGGGCCCTGCAGTTTCAGATTAGTGCTGGAATTCGAACTCTTGACTTTCTGATCAGATCTTAATGAATGTGCTGTCCATGGAGATGAATATGGATCAGGCTGGTAACAAGAACAAATGACCCAAAACTGAAAAAATTGTGAAGGTGGGATGTGATTGGAGTGTGTGTGAGTGTATGTGTGTATGAGAGAGTGAAAGGAAAAAAAAAAAAGAGTCAGAAAATAGAGTGGCAAACTAGCGTGGATGGATGAATCAGACGGAGTGAGAGAGAGGAAACGGAGGATGACACACTCATCCCTCGTGGCTGGATCACACAGTGGTCGGTTTGTGTGTGATTGATTGTGTGTGTGTGTGTTCAGGCCCTGGGGGAGGTTTGAGTGTGTAGGGGGGTGTTCTCTCTCTCTCTCTCTCTCTCTCTCTCTCTCTCTCTCTCTCTCTCTCTCTCTCTCTCTCTCTCTCTGTCTTCTCTCTCTCCTTTCCTCTCTGCGTGCCAGTGAGGGCTTGTTTGCCTCGGCTAGCATGAGCGGCGCTCCCCGGAGAGGCTGTGGCGGTTTGTTGTGCGATCTTATCTGGCGCGTGCCTGGGCAGTCTTTTCCCACACTCTGCACGACGCTCTGCCAAACGGAGGAAGAGAGGGAGAAAAGAAAGAGTGATGGAGGGAGGGAGGACGGAAAAGAGGGAGGAACGCAGCAGAAAGCCCCGGCCTGTCAACATTACACGGACTTGACAGCCATGACATAGCTCCCCTCTGCTTTATTTATTTATTTTTTTTGCCCCCATCAATACAGTTTCTCTGTCACACTGAGACATTTTAAAGCTTTTCATAGCCCTCTGTCTTGATCCCTCCCTCCTTCCTTCCCTCCTTCCTTCTCTTCATCCCTCCCAAAAGCACCTCTTCGATTGCACGCTTGAACCTTTAATTCCGTGTCTTATGCAATTAGGGCTCGCGGCCCCGCCGCTCCTGCGAAAGGCTGCTATGAAAACATTTCTGACATATTTGCAAGATCAAAATGGTGGTCCGGGTGTGTGGGTGAATGCGGGCTTTATGGTTGTGTCACGCTGAGACCGGCCTCTACACTGGAGCCAGACTCCTGGAGAGAGCCGACACTCAAAAGAGCTCTGGAGGACCTTCTCTGTCTAAGCATCGCGCTTTGATGCTCTGACTCATGCCTCATTGAAACGTATTTCTCATGCGTCCATAAAAAGTGCTGCCTACGCAGGGGCGTGCTTCAGAGGCGGTCGTGTCCGAATTCACTGTTTGTCCAATGCCCAATATTCTAGGAATATCAGGAATATCAGTGACGTGTGGTGACAGAAAAATGATCAACGGTTGCCCCCTGACAATATATCTATTTTCTTACTGAAGTCTTCTATACATATAAATTTGCTAATCAGCAACTCTTTAATCATTAAAGAACAACGCCTGACATTAGGACATTATAACATAATGACCGGTGATTGAATAACTCTATGTCTTCATCATGGCACCTGTGGTTGGATTTGTTTATTAGGCAGCAAATAAACATTTTGTCCTTAAAGTTGATGTTGGAAGCAGGACAAATTGCGAGCGTAAGGATTTGAGCGACAAATTGTGACGTCTAGACGACTGGGTCGGGGCGTCTCCAAAACTGCAGCTCTTGTGTGATGTTCCTGGTCTGCAATGGTCAGTATCTATCAAAAGTGCTCCAAGGAAGGAACAGTGGTGAACCGGCGACAGGGTCGTGTGCGGCCGAGGCTCATTGATGCACGTGAGGAGCGAAGGCTGGTTGTTCCGTGTGGTCCGATCCAACAGACGAGCTCCTGTAGCTCAAACTGCTGAAGAAGTTCATGCTGTTGACGCTCGACGTGCCACGGCTGTTGCAGCAAAAGGAGACCAATACAATATTAGGCAGGTGGTCATAATGTTATGCCTGGTTCCCCTGAATGTTTCTTTCACTGGCTTGCTCATTAGGGGTAAACTTGCAATTACAGTATAAGGAACAAACTTTAGGCACTAAACGTATACACTGTTTTATACAACTTTATTACCACGTTATCTTTCTATCGCTGCTTTGCACAAAATATAAGCTCACGGCGAAGCAACCACTTAGTGGCACAGCGCAGATTACAACGAGAAAACCTGCACGTAGCAGAAGAGAGCAAGAAGGGGGTGGAATAATGGTGTGTGTGTGTTTGAGTGGGAGGGAAGGAGGTGAAATGCAGGATGTCTTGCATGGACAGTAAAGAAAGAAACAGAGAGCAGGGCAATCTCAGGGTCAATCTGACTCCAACCCTCGGTCCACTCGGGGCGAGTGTCTGCCTCTGCATAGTACCGATTCTGCTTTCATTTCCCTGTGGCCTTCCTTATACCTCACAGATAGATAGATAGATAGATAGAGAGAGAGAGAGAGAGAGAGAGAGAGAGAGAGAGAGAGAGAGAGAGAGAGAGAGAGATGCCTGGGATTCAGTTCGGATTCAAACCCTGAAACCATCACAAACACAAAAATTGTTTGTTTTTTTTTAAGTTAAAAGGCAAGAATGTTGCTCTTTATGATAGTAATCATATTCAGAATATAAAAAAAAGTAAAAAAAAAAATTACATATAAGAGAAAAATGTAATTATATATATATATATATATATATATATATATATATATATATATATTAAACACAATATTTTATATTTATAGTCCGTTTTATCTAATGCACAAATTTCTGAGTGGCCACATTTCATACATGTTTGTGACAAATTAAGATCTTAAATCTTGAATCTAACAATGAAAATCACTGGTACCTTAAACTGAAAACTGTGTGTGTGTGTGTGTGTGTGTGTGTGTGTGTGTGTGTGTGTGTGTGTGTAGATAAATCAGTTTCATGCTGTCCTGTTGAACGTTCACATGCCAGCCCGGTCCTCAAAAGTACACTGCGATAATACTAAGACATGCACACATTAGTCAGGAAGATTACACACTCTCCCTGTCACAGCGCCTCTCATTTTGGTTGCCCAAGCCTCCACCTAATCCCTTGGCTGGAACGTTCATTAGCCGCTCGAGCTTTGAGCCTCAAGAACCGGCCTTGACTTTCCCAGGACAATTAAAGTTACTTAGTTGAAGCAAAGAAAAGAGGTTGGGCCGCTGGGCAAAAGGCAAAAGGGAGGGTGTAGGAGGGTAAAGGGAGGAAAGGATGCCTGGACATCTAGAGATATGGTTGAGCTGGCAGATGGAGGTGTACTGCCTGTTTTCTCAGGGGGCTAATTGGCTGATGTGTGGGAAAAAAAAAATCGAGGCCAATAATCTTCTGCCGCTGTCTGCTTGATTTAATAGGTCGCTGGATTGCTAAATCCTATCCCAAGTTGGCTGCTAATACACTTTTGGTGAGCTGTGACTGGGGGCCATGAGGGTGGGCAGTTGTCAAAGATTAGTGTTTCTGGCCCTGTTTCTTTTTTCAAATCCTGTCCCAATCACTATCAGCACTATCACCAGCCTGAATCTCTAAATGCCTGTTATGGAAAAGGTGTGATCCAGGAGTAGACTGATAATTCTTGAGATGCCAAATCCCTCCTTATCAGAAAAGGACTTGACGTGGCAGATGCCGTCACGTCAGTACATCTGTAATCCAATTTATGACACAACTTAAATCTCATTGCTACCCAGGACTGACACATGACCCAAGTGCTTAAACACCTGCTAATCAAAAGCAGTAGGTTAATAATTGTTCAGGATACAAATTATGATAAAGGAAGGTCAGCCACATTTAATCCTGGCAGAGACAGTCTTGAGTCGATGATCTCATTTGAATGAAGAAAGGGTTACGGCAGTACACGCTGGCACCGGGCGGCATGGTATCATTGTCGCCTTACTGCTCCAGGGTTCCAGGTTTAATCTTGAGCTCGGGTTGCTGCCTGTGTGCAGGGTCATGTTCGTGGGTTTGCTCCAGTTTCTCCGGTTTTCTCCCAACTCCTGGATACATCAAACGCTCAAATGGTGACTCCAATTTGCTGCAAGGTGTGGGGCTTGCATCCGTGGCGTATTTCCACCTCGTGTACAGGGATTCCAGGACAGACTTTGGATCCATCGTGACCTAGTCTAGCCTAGTTAATATTAATAAATGATTAAGCCAGGAATTAATTATTGATCATCAGACAGCAAGCCACTTGTCCACTTCTCTACCCCTTTTTTTTATTATAGCTTTTCAAGTTTCCAGAATTTTTTGACCACTACCAATATTTCCCAAAAACCAAACATACAGAGAAATTGCTCCATGTTCTTGATCTTCTTAGGGGTGGGCCAGTCCATGACTGCCTGAACCTTCTTTGGGTTCATCTGGACTGTACCAAGGGTTATTACAAACCCTAAGAACATTTGCGGCATTTAGCAGACTCTAAACTGCTCTTAGGACATGCAAAGTTCACAATTCTAAGGCTTAACAAAAACGATTTTGGCGAGTAGGTGTCAGTACCCTGAAGTGAAGGGTACCTAAGAAAATTAGGATGTCATGCAAATACATAAACACAAAATTGTGTAGGATGTTCCAGTGCACATGCTCCAATTCAGACAATCCAATCCAATCCAATTCAAACATTTATTCTTTGGACAACTTGCCACTTCATGTCTTGCCTCACAAGGAAGTCGCTTGCATGGGCGATATAAAAAATAAACTTCTTTGGAATGTGATTTTATGGGGAAAATGTACTCCGGTGTGTTTATTTGCTGTCTTAATAATAACAACACTCTCCTGTACACAGCATGTAGTGTCCTTGTACATGTTTTGTTGGTGTAACAATAACACAGAGTATTATACAATTCAGGTCTCTCCATGATATGCAACATGAGTGAAACCACAGAGTGAAACCAACCATTAGCTGTTAGGCCATTAGTTAAGATCGGGCCGTGTGTCTCTGTGACAAGTGCTTAGGGTGAAAGTCGATGCTGGATCAGATCTAAGCCAAACGCTGTGCTAGTGCAGAACAATGGCTTCTGAAAGGGTGGGGTGGGTAGGGTAGGGGGGGTAGGGGGGCAGGGGGGGTGAACAAGAGATTCAATGTTAATATAGCTGCAGGGGAAAGCGAATGGAGTGAAGGCATGGCAGGTGCAAGGTGAAACCAGGGGAGAATGTGCCAGCGATGAGGTCATGTATGTGTATTTGTGTGCGTGTGAATGGCCCGTGCCACAAAAAAAAGATCACACAAGCTAGTGAAAGGCAGCATATGATGGCATGGGAACTTAGGAATAATGGATGGGTAGGGAAAGTACTGGTAGCAGGGTGAGAAAGCTGGGACTTTTTGTACTTGTTTGTGTATTTTTTTATCTTGTGTCAGTGGCATTAAGTGCAAGTGGTTTAGAAATTGTTGAAGCACTCGTTAAAATGAACTCCACTGATGTTCTGTTAAACACAAGCATTGTCTGTATCAGTTTAAGAAAAAAAAAAGGAAAGGTGCTTTTATACTTGTCACATGTATTTTACAGCACAGTAAAATTGCAATGGTAGGACCTGGGGTGAGCCATGAAACAGCTCAAGGGTTCAAGAGGGGAAGCTTGTGATCAGTAACCCAAAACCCACCAACCTTGTGATCAGTAACCGAAAACCATCACTTTCCTCCTTAAGAATTATTTGCTGCACAGACTGACAATTGAGCAGTTGAGGGTTAAGGGCCCTTGCCCCAAGAGGGGCAGCTTGGCGATACCCTGGCTTGAACTACCTACATTCCATTGAGTAGCCCAGAGCCTTACCCACTGAGCTGCCACTTCCCCCCTTGATCCATTCACATTTATGGTATATGACAGATACCCTTATACAGACTTACAACTGAGCAGTTGAGTATTAAGGGCCTTTCTCAGGGGGTCCAAGAGGTGCAGCATGGTGATTCAGGGGCTTGAACCACCAATCTTATAATCAGTAACACAGAGCTATAACAACTGAGCTACTACCTCCACATTAAGCAGTACCTTGATCCATTTACATTTAGGTTATTTGGCAGACGCTCCTATCCAGACTTACAATTGAGCAGTTGAGGATTAAGGGCCTTGCTCAAGCTCCCAAGAGTGGCAGCTTAGCGATAGAGGGTCCTGAATCCCTGACCTTCTAATCAGTAACCGAGGGCCTTAGTAACCACTCAACTACCACCTCCCTCTTAAGAATTGCCTCGATCCATTTTTTATTATATATATGTCAGAGGACCCCTTATATAGACTTACAACTGATCAGTTGAGAGTTAAGGGCTGTTCAGTGGCTCTTTGGTGGTGCTGGGATTTGAAATTGTGCCCTTCTGAGCCAGTGTCCAGTGCCTTAACCACTGAGCCTTAATTCTGGGTAAAGACCCGAAATAAAAAAAGTAAAGCCTGGTGTGGGAATTTTTACTTAAATTGTTTCTCAACAATCAGGTCTATATGAGTCGAGTCCAGTAGTGTGATATTTTATTTTTAAATTGTAATAGGATATGCTTCAGTATTTTGGTAAATATGGCCCAATATTGTCTATGTTGCTTTGCGAGTACAAAGTTTGACAAGAAGCATCTCATTCTTCTAGAAAGCAGCTGAATCATTGGCACAATGTGCAAATACATGAATTTATAATAATGGAAGCCAACTAGAAGACGTGAAGACTTGGACTTAAAGTGATTCACACTTAAATCTGGACCCAATCTTTCTTAAGACTCGCTCTTGACATGAACTTGGCTAGTCCCGGTCTTGGATTCGAAAATGGTGGTGTCAACTACAGCAAAACCACAACCTCAGCTACCACTCCAATTCATACATGGTTTAAAATAAGTTTAGCATTTGGCAGATGACTTTATCTAGAGCGACTGCCAACTGAGCAATTGAGGGGTACGTGCTTTGCTTAATGGTCCAGCAGTGGCAGCTTGGTGGTGCTGGGATTTAAACTTGTGACCTTCCGATCCAAAGTCTTAATCACTGAACTACCATTTCCCAGAAGCATTTCACTGGCCGGGAATTAAACCTGGGATTCCAGTGTGGCAGGCGAGAACTCTACATTTACATTTATGGTATTTGGCAGAATCTCTTATGACTTACAGCTGAGCAGTTGAGGGCCTTGTGCAAGGGCCCAGCAGTGGCAGCTTTGTGGTGCTGGGATACGAACTTGTGACCTTTCGTTGCAAAGTATAACACCTTAACCACTGAGCTACCATTGAACCACCAATGCATAGAGATGCCCGTTTTTTTACTTTTTAATTGGCTTTATGCTGTATATTTGCCATGATTCCTGGTCCTGGTCTTTCTTTGTCCTACAAGCATCATATCCCACATGTTTGCACTTGCATAAGTGTCTGAACAGGACAGTTGTTTTCTTCATCTCATGCTCTAGTTGTGGACACTAATGATGGGAAGATCAGATCATTATAGTGACTTGGCTTTTTGAATCTCGTTCATCAAAGTGAATGAATCGGTTTTTTTGAGTGATTTAGTTTATTTTGTTTCTTTGACCAGAAATAAAATACAATGCTACATTTTCAATAAGCAGATCCCCAACATGTCTACATGCACCAACTTTAACTATAGTTCCAATCATTTATATATGTATATATAACTGCATAGCATCTTTAGGAGTCACGTGATAAAAGCACGAACGACTTGGACTAGAAGAGTCGAGAGGTAAACAACTCAGTTCTGTTTCCTGTACATAACCTACTGAGATTTTACAATGCTTTGCTCATGCGCGTCCAGCAGAAAATGAACGAATCACTGAGTCACATTAAAAACTTGTTGAAAATAAACGATTCGTTCATGAACAACACATCACTAGTGGACATGAGATCATTCTCAGGGAAGCTTCTTTTTTATATTAATTCTTTGGTTATTTTTGCCTTAAAACAACACATGAAAATGATAAACAAACTACATTGGCATTCTGGCAGGGTGAAGGAAACCAGATGCAATGTTGTTGCTCTAACTTGTTCCCAACTCTTTAGATCTTTCAGGCAGCGAAGCTTGACCTTTCCTGAGTGCTAAAGCAATATGACAGCCATGACGCTTGAGAGAGAGGGAAAGAAAAAAAAAATGGTGGTAGCGAGAAACAAAAGCCACACGGAAGTGCTTCCCGGTGCTAAATAGTTAGTTTGCAATCAACGTCACTCATGGCTTCAGTGGAGACAGTTTGATTTTCACTTTTCAAATGAGGCGTTTATTTCGGGGCCTGATAACAGGGGGAGTAAAATTGAAATTGGCAGCTCGAGAGTCTACAGATAACAGTGTGCTTCACGGGGGATCGGGTGAATGGTGAGGGGCTTTAAGCCGTCACAGAGAGCAACAGAGGGAGATCGAGGGAAATAAGAAGATACATGCATGTTTGGTTACAAGTGGGAAAAGAATAAAGTATAATACAGTATATGGAAAAGTGTTGGGACAATTGACTTTTTCAACCTCAGGGGATCTTTTCACTTACAGCAGACACTTCAGGTGCCCAGAAATGGCAGCTTGGGATTTAAACTCACAACCTTCAGAACCAAAGTCCAATGCCTTAACCACTTAACGACCACCTCCACCAAACTTCTACTACAAAGTCTCTCGTATGCGGTTGCATGAAATCTTTCCCTTCACTTGAACTGGGTGATCCGAACCTGTTGACACAAAGTGCACAAATCCAGCTCCATGAAGATATGCTTTCCATGGATTGGATTGGAAGATCTCCAGCTATAGAGATTCAACCCTATTGAGCACCTTTGGTATGAATTAGAACATTACCCCAGGCCTCCTCACCTCACCTACATCAACACATGACCTTACAATGCTCATGTGGCTGAATGAATCTTCACAAATCTCCAGAAAAATCTAGTGCAACATCTTCAAGGTAGAGGTTGCTTTGTTTATGCTTAGTCCTACCAATTAAAACCATGATTCCAGACTCTGCTGATGTCTACTGTGAATCTTGAAAGCACCACCCTTGTTCATAAATCATAATAATGATCACTGGAAGCGAAGGTATTCGATAGGCACAAAAAAACATTCACATTCACAAGCTCTCAAGATTTCCTTTTCATGGTCTGTTGTCCAAAAAGCATTGATGCGAAACTGATTTGAAACACCTACGCCGGTTATATAAGTCGAACCGGACATGGTTGAGCACCGTAGGTGTTAATTCTGGAATTTCGGCGTGGAACCGAGTGTGTTCCCATTGATTTGAGCCAAAAATTAAATGTACTGCAGACAGAAATGAATAGAAGGGAAGAAGAAAAGAACGAAAAGGATTAAAATGAAGGAGAAATATTCGTCATTGTTGTTGTTGTTGCTGGTGGTATTGGTGGTGGTGGTGGTGGTGGTGTTGGTGGTGGTATTGTCAGGCTCCTCGGATAGATACAGTGCCCCGGGCTTGTTAACACACAAACCATAGAAACGAGCCGAGTCTGGCAGCCGGATGCGCATCCTGGGTGACCTGTGACCCGGTCTCCACAGCCTCCTCCACAGGAGCACACAGCCCCCGGTAGAGCTGGCTTCACAACAAGCCACAGGAGAGAAAAAAAAGTGTGTGTATGTATGTGTGTGTATGTGTGTGTGTGAGTGTAGCAGCACTTCAATAGTGTTCTTCCTCCAGGGCACACGCTTCTCCCAAGCAGCCAGAGCCGGAAAAGGCCTGAATCACCAACGCGGTAGGTTTTTTGAAAAGCTCCCCAGCCGCTATTGAGCTGAACATCCAGCGAGTGGTGATGTCTGCGAGGCTGCCGGTGACCCTGAGTGATCTGTGTTTGTGTGATGAGCGCGCGTGTGTGTGAAGTCGACTATGAATCAATGCTTTAACACTCCCCTGCCTCTGATCCCCTCAGGCCCTTGATGAGCTGGACTAGTCATATTTATCTCTCTCTTTGTATGTGTGTGTAAATGTGTGGTGTATTTTCCTCAGCCTGCTCCAGCACGGGGAGGCGGCACAGCGTCTGCTCCATGGAAAGACTCCTGGAGGGCCTCCAAAGCCACTCGTTCATCTTCCGCTCGCTCTCATGCTCACTCTCACTCTCTCCTTGAAGGACGCTCGCTTGCGAAAAAACTTCGATTTGCGTTTTTCACTCGCTCGTTTTTTTCCGCTTTGCGGTTCGCTGCCCGTTCGCCATCCGTTCAGAACACGCCGACGCCCACGCGAAAACCTGGTGCTTTTTGCTAATCCTAGAGCTAGTTTATGAAGAAGCATGAAGCATATTGCTAATAAAATAAGAAGAACAGAAAGCACATGGAAGTAAAAGATGTTCCACTAGATGTAAAGTGTGTTTCTGAAGATTCGTGGAGATTCATTCAGCTACAAGAGTGTTAGCAAAATCAGGTATTGATGAAAAATGAGGTGAGGAGGCCTGGGGTCCAGTCCAAATGAAAAAATGTATCCCAAAAATGTTTGCTAGGTTTGAAGCTCCATAGCAGGAGATCTTCCACTTCAACCGATGTAAAGCACATTTTCATGGAGCTGGCGCGTGGAGCTTTGTGCACAGTGTCTACAAAGTTATTTGGATGTTTCTCTAGGAGAACCTTGACCACTATATATATATAAGTGATGGTAAGATTCACAGATTTTTAAAAAAATGCATCGGGGTACAAGTTGCCATTT
>JBCEWE010000142.1:6582500-6592500 GCA_039877035.1 Silurus lanzhouensis
ACGCGAGCGGCGCGGGCACGGGCCTCCCTTCAGCCGCCGCGTCTCCGCGCGAAGCGTCGCTCACTCCAGACTCTGTTTGGAGACCTTGGTAGAACAACCAAGAGACTCACACACACACACACACACACACACACACACACACACACACACACACACACACACACACACATGAAAGACTTTTATATAACACTGTTCATATGCTCTATATTTTGTCTGTTCATTTGTTACTTGTGTTTCTTTCTTTCTTTTTTCTTTCTTTGGATGGAGATGTGTTTCACAAGAGATTTTTTTATGCACTATATTTGTACAGCTCAAAAGAAAAAGGGAGAGAAGTTCATATTGAAACGAGATTTATACTTAATGTTTGTTCGTTGCATTTTTTTTTAGATATTTGCGGTATCTTTTTTTTTGTTTAAAGGTGATGCCAAAGATATGTGGAATGCGGTTTTTTCTTCTTTTTGGAAGAAAAATAAATTTGTTACAAAAAACGATTTGGTCTCTGTCTTGAAGATGTAATGATGTAATATTCCCGCTTGCCAAAAAAAAAAAAAAAAAAAGTGCCAGAGTGGATCTGGGAGAAGTTTGTGGTTCGGTTGCCAAACTGTTGAGAAGAAAGCTGGAAGCTTATTAGGCTTAGAGAGAGAACTCAAACAAACACGGGGATTAGAGGATAATGGCGAGACGCTGAGGAACAGGGTGGAAAGATGATTAAACATCAACAAGCACAGTCAAGTGAAGACATCTCAACATCTCCACACAGACTGGAACTTGTCTCAAGCATGCATTCGTGAACTTAATGAACTTGTTTGTAATTAATCATAATGCGTCCATGAACAGATTTTGTATTCAGGTCTCCATTTGGAGAACAGTTGATAACTTGAAGAATGATGGAACTGTAATGTCCTGTCCATAATGTCCATAATGTCCTGGCGACAAAGTGAGAAAAAAAAATCTCCCTGAGATTTATTTTTCTCACTTTGTCGCCACTTGATCTCTTAATATGGGAAAAAATAATATTAAATAATCCTATAGGGATTTTTTATGTAGTCAGTTTACTTTTGGAAAGTTTCAGGACAAGATGCATTTCTAAAAGCGATCAAACAAATCACACTGAATGTTGCAAATGTTAGACAAAAGTGGGCAGGAAACATGTTTGCAACTCTGACAACATTTAAATGAATGAAATAGTGGAGAAAATATTGTAGATCCAAATCCAAGAATCCAAGAAAAAAAAAAAAAAAAAAAAAAAAACAAGCATGGCTTATTAACCCTGGGGTTACATTTGTGGAGGAAAGTAAAAAAAAAAAAGGCGTGTATATATTTAGAACGGGATAATTAACGGAAAGAGGAGACGCAGAGAGAGAGAGAGAGAGAGAGAGAGAGAGAGAGAGAGAGAGAGAGAGAGAGAGAGAGAGAGACCGGAAACGGGAAATCAGCCAAGCCACCAAAATGAGGCGCTATAACCACCCGAGGACGGCATGACGTCCAAAACCACACAGCTCCAGAGTCGGGGTGCTGGTTTACACGATTTGGCTGGATGACACGAACACACAGCGCCATCTAGCAGCCAAATTGTGTTAAACACACACACACAAACACACACACACACACACACACACACACACACACACACACACACACACACCAACTTCCACTTTATGTTCCAATGTTCCAGTTTTTTCTCATCCCTTTAAGGTTCCTCACTGGTTTGTTCTCGAGGTAAGATGTACGGTTCTGTGAAGATCTAAAGGTCCACAAAGCCCTTGTTCTTTTTTAGTGAAATTGTTTTTTTTTTAGACTAGAGAAAGGTTCCTCACTGGTTCTTTTATACTATAGAAAGGTTCTACAGCAGGGGTGACCAACCTTTTTGAAACCGAGAGCTACTTCTTCGGTACGGATTAATGTGAAGGGCTACCAGTTTGATACACACGAGTTCTGAAATAACAGATTTGCTGAATTTACCTTTAATTATGGTATTATTAATAATTAATGATACTGATCTATATCTAGTCGTCTATATTTTCAAATTGTCATTTATAAATTCACACCAATGTAAGTATGATTTAAAAAAAATCGATGCAGCTCGCCGGTGAGCTATTTTTAGAAAAGGCCCACGGGCGACTCATGTGGTCCTTGCGGGTGACCATGTTGGTGAACCCTGTTGTACAGCTTTTGTCAGATGCTCCGATCATCTCAAGGAATTAATTTCTCTTATGGAGCAAACCAACAGTTCATGTTTACACACACTGGGTCTTGCTGACTAAGTGCACTTTGTAGAAATGTAATTACTGGTCTCTAGAGCAACTAAGAATTAATAAATATTCATATTTTTTCATGCTAAAAATTCAATTAACTTTAATTTACAGAAATAAAGAGGTTAAAATATTTGAATTGATGTTAGTGCCTATAAGTTTATCTCTAATGAGCGAACCAGTGGCATCAGTGCTAAAGAAAAACTCCTTTGCAAAAATGCAAATGTTTTCTACCATTTATTGCAAAATGTAAATTTGATTTAGGTTCTAATTATTAAGGATGAATTTGATGACAATTATGAAAAAAAAATTGGTTCTTTCTAATGAAATTAGGTATGTAGTGGCATACAGACAAAAGTAATAGGACACCCGACTTTTCCAGACAATTGTAGTTCTACCACCAAAAACTGGACGCAGTTGTTTTAAATATTCCTGTGTATGAACGAGACCCAAATCTGAGACAAATCCACATTGAGTCCCCATTTCCCCCTTATAATACCCTCCACTCTTCTGGGAAGATGTTCCACTAAATTTTGAGGAGATAATTATGAGATTTATTTAGTCAAACGTGTGTTAGTAAAGTCAGGTAGTGATGTAGGTGAGGTGAGGAGGCCTGAGGAGGCATGGGGTGCAGCCAGCGTTCACATTCATCGTTCAATAGGGTTGGAGCTTCATAGCAGGAGATTCAATTTTTATTTGTATAGCACTTTTAACAATGAACATTGTCTCAGATTTACACAGATAGTTTGTCCCTGATGAGCGAGCCAGTGGCAACTGTGGTAAAGGAAAAACTCCCCGAGATGGCATAAGGAAGAA
Organism: Silurus lanzhouensis; assembly: GCA_039877035.1. NCBI lineage: Eukaryota > Metazoa > Chordata > Actinopteri > Siluriformes > Siluridae > Silurus > Silurus lanzhouensis. The sequence goes on from JBCEWE010000142.1 coordinate 6,585,569, forward strand.
ACCTTGAGAGGAACCAGACTCAAGAGGGAACCCATCCTCATCTGGGTTGCACCGAATGTCCAGAATCTTCCATTCTAACCCATATAAAGCGTATCTTCATAGAGTTGGCTTTGTGCTCAGGAGCAATGTCATGCTAGAACATGTTTGGGTCTCCTAGTTCAGGTGAAAGGAACATTTTCATGCTAGTGCATCTGAAGACGTCTTATATATAATTGTGTGCCTCCAAATTGGTCCTACCAGGTTTGGAAATGTTCCATCGTTGAGTATTTTTAGAACTTTCTGTTCATTACAGATGAACAAACATAAACAGATAAATAGCGTTTTCTCATCATGCCCCTAGTGGATGGTAGTGGTATTACCACTGAACACACTTCTGTAGAAATGTAGAAAAGAAAAGAAAAGAAAAGAAAAGAAAAGAAAAGAAAAGAAAAGAAAAAAAAAAAAGAAAAGAAAAGAAAAGAAAAGAAAAGAAGTTAAGAAAATAACCTTTATACTTGTCACATGTTCTTTTTCAGCATGTTAGGAAGCTGGAGTCAGAGCACAGGATCACATATATGATACAGCACCACTGGAGCACAGAGGGTTAAGGGCGTTTCTCAGGAGCAGCTTGGCGATACAGGGGCCCTAATCCCCGACCTTCTGATCAGTAACCCAGAGCCTTAACCACTCAGCTACCACTTTCCCCACAAATGTAAAGTGTAGTATAGTATAGCATTTTTCCTCACAGTGTATGATATCGTTCCAAATGTTCCTTTTTTCATTTCTTGAATCTAATTCCTAGCATCGGAGCGCGGTGTATGTGGAACGATTCCATCGTCCAGGTTAGAAATCAGGTCTGGAGGAAGCCCAGGTGCTTGTCGCTTTCAGCTATTCGAGTGTGGCCGGCGTTCCCAGAGCGTCGGGGGAAGTCTTGCTCGCCGCCCAGTTGTTTGCAATTACCAATCTGCTAAGAGGCTCATAGCTGAGTGTGTTCATTTCAAATTTCCATCACACCTTTTATGGATCCAGGATGAGGGAGATAGAAACCATATGTGTATGTGTGAGGGAAAGACCATTGCAAAGATCCTGGATGCAGTGGTTCTGCTGATGTTAAAGAAATGAACGGTCATCAAAGTCTACAAATAGATCGCCGAAAGTATTGGGACACCAGGCATATGTGGTTCTGCTCCACAAATTTGAAAGCGAGTGACTTTACAGGACGTCTATGAATGCAGCATGAAACTCTTCCTTCATTTGAACTAGGTGGCCCAAACCTGTCCCAGCATGACAATGCTCCTGTGCCTAAAGCTCCATGATCCAGCACCTTGAAGATATGCTTTCCATCTAATAGATTTGTGTGGAAGATCTCCTGCTATAAAGCTCCATACCCAACTGAACACCTTTGGGATGAATGTGAATGCTGACTGCATGCCAGGTCTCCTCACCTCACCTACACCTGACTTTACTAACACCCTTGTGGACTAATGAGCGAAAATCTCCACAAATCTAGTTAAACATCTTCCCAGAAGGGTGGAGCTTATTAAAACAGCGAATGGAGACTAAATTGTATGGTTAAAAAGATGGACAAACCAATTCATAGTCAGGAGTCCACAAATGTTTGTGCATAGAGTGTACACTCCTGAACTGATCCCATTTTTAAAAGTCCCGATTGCAGCATTTTTGAAATGCACTGGAATGTCTGATCTTGATTCAGACTGTCAGGTTGTACGTAAAACTTACAGACTCCACGCCAGCTCAAGTCATTAACGTGAAAGCAGGATGTATGCGCTAAATTAGAAAAGGGTGTGAAACGGAAGCGTTCTCACTGGTGTGCTACAGACCCTCAGTTTACTCTACACAGAAAACCTCCCTCTCACATACCAATTAAACTAGTGGTGTGTAAGATCAGACTAGTGGTGTGTAAGATCAGACTAGACAGAAAAGACTAGTGGTGTGTAAGATCAGACTAGACAGAAAAGACTAGTGGTGTGTAAAACAGACTAGTGGTGTGTAAGATCAGACTAGACAGAAAAGACTAGTGGTGTGTAAGATCAGACTAGTGGTGTGTAAGATCAGACTAGACAGAAAAGACTTGTGGTGTGTAAAACAGACTAGTGGTGTGTAAGATCAGACTAGACAGAAAAGACTAGAGGTGTGTAAAATCAGACTAGTGGTGTGTAAGATCAGACTTGACAGAAAAGACTAGTGGTGTGTAAGATCAGATTAGACATAACAGAATGGTGGTGTGTAAGATCAGAACAGGTGGTGTGTAAGATCATACTGGACAGAACAGATTAGTGGTATGTCAGATCAAATTTGGTGGTTTGTAAGACCAGATTTGTGGGGTGTAAGATCAGAATAGTGTGGTGTAAGATCAGACTAGTGGTGTGTAAGATCAGATTTGTGGGGTGTAAGATCAAACTAGTGTGGTGTAAGATCAGACTAGTGGTGTGTAAGATCAGACTAGTGGTCTGTAAGGTCCGACTAGTGGTCTGTAAGGTCAGACTAGTGGTCTGTATGATCAGACTAGCGGTGTGTAAGATCAGACTATCAGTGTGTAAGATCAGACTATCAGTGTGTAAGATCAGACTAGTGGTGTGTAAGTTCAGACAATTGGTGTGTAAGATTAGTCTAATGGTATGTAAGATCAGATTTGTGGGGTGTAAGATCAATCTAGTGGTGTGTAAGATCAGACTAGTAGTGTGTAAGATCAGACTAGTGGTGTGTAAGATCAGACTAGTGGTATGTAAGATCATATTTGAGGGGTGTAAGGTCTAACTAGTGGTGTGTAAGATCAGACTAGTGGTGTGTAAATCAGACTAGTGGTATGTAAGTTCAGACTAGTGGTGTGTAAGATCAGACTAGTGGTGTGTAAGATCAGACTAGTGGTGTGTAAGTTCAGACTAGTGGTGTGTAAGATCAGACTAGTGGTGTGTAAGATCAGACTAGTGGTGTGTAAATCAGACTAGTGGTGTGTAAGTTCAGACTAGTGGTGTGTAAGATCAGACTAGTGGTGTGTAAGATCAGACTAGTGGTGTGTAAATCAGACTAGTGGTGGGTAAATCAGACTAGTGGTGTGTAAATCAGACTAGTGGTGTGTAAGATCAGACTAGTGGAACACAAGCACACTTCATAATCTAGTGGAACAGCTTCCCATAAGAGTGAAGTTTATTATCACAGCAATTGGCCACTAAAAGTAGAATAGGACGCTCTACATAGAATGTATTGAAGCATGGATCAGTCTTGTGTATCACAGTGTAGTATCACATGCATGTGTGTGTGTTTGTGTGTGAGTGTGTGTGTGTGTGTGTGTGTGTGTGTGTGTGTGAGTGTGTGTGCCCAGATGTTGACACACACAACTCTCCAGCTCAACCTCGGAGCTGGAAAACAGCTTTATGTGTGTCGGGTTACGAGCGTTGCTGACCGTGCACATGTCACAACACGGCTGTGGGGTTCGCCGGCATGCGTGTCAGAGAACGTTTCCCACACTCGAGCACGCGCTCCGAGAGGAACACCGAGGGGGGGAACGGAACGATGAAACACCCCTTCACCCCTCTTTGCTTCCTACTTAGCTCTTAAGTGCTACCATATGGCGTAATCGCTCTCTTTCTCTGGCTTCATCTATCTCTTTCTAGCTCCCTCGTTCACTCGTGCGCTGTCTTTGACTGCAGCTCAGACAAGTCAGGGTTTTATGATTTAAGCCCAGGGCTTGCTGTACCAAGGCCCAGACTTGCTCTACAGCCAAAAGCCCCCTCCTTAGCCTCTCTTCCACTCCACCTCTCTTTCTCTCTCTCTCTTACTCACTTGCTCGCTTTCCCTCCTGCAGTTGCAGAGGAAAGGCTGTTTTCTGGCAGGAAATGAATAGCTCCCAGATGAGCACAGGAACCTGAGAGGTCGTGAGAACGAGGCGATCCCCCCTCCCGCAGCCGGCGCGCTGCCAGCCACCGGGGGAATGTGGGAGAGCGCCTCACTGACACACGCATCAACTCTCCTGTTGCCTTGACCGACCGCCTGCCGCCACACACACTCTCAACCACTCTCACACACACTCACACACACTCACATACGCACATCGCCTGAGCCAAACAGAGCACAGCGAGGTCGACCCAAGAGTGTGTACAGACTCACACAAGGAAGGGAATACATTCATCCACATGCCTACACGATAAACATGCACCCACACACACACACACACACACACACACACACACACACACACACACACAAAATGTGTACCTACTTGCCTGGACTGCACAGGTGCTCTGTGTCAGAAGGAAGCGCAGGCCGGATTCTCCTCATTCCTCATGCAATCAAATATGAATTATTAATATAACGATATTCATGGATCTACATGCATTAGACCTTTCTTTTCTTTTCTTTTCTTTAATTCTCTTTTCTTTTCTTTTCTTTTCTTTAATTCTCTTTTCTTTATATATATATATATATATATATATATAATTTTTTTTGTTTTGCTTTTATCTTATACATTTAAATATCTATATGTTCTTTTATTTTCTATGAATTTTTAATTATTGAATTTTTAAAAAGAATTTTAAAACACCTTTTTCAACATTTCTGTTCTTTTCTTGTCTTTTTTCTCCTGTTTTTGTTGTTTTGAGAATCTTTTCTTTTCTTTTCTTTTCTGTTTTTTTCTTTCTTTTCTTTTCTTTTCTTTTCTTTTCTTTTTTTTCTTTTCTTTTTTTAATTTTTATATAGATTTTTTTATTTCCTTTCCAGGATTTGCTTTTATCTTTTACTTTTATATATCTCTATGTTCTTTTTTTTTCTTAGAATTTTTATTTATTTAATTGTAAAGAATTTTTAAACACCTTTTTCTTCTTTTTTTGTTCTTTTTTTGTCTTTTCTTTAGCAATTATTTTCTTCTTTTTTTGGTTTTTGAGAATCTATTTTTTTCTTTTCTTTTCTTTTCTTTTCTTTTCTTTTCTTTTCTTTTCTTTTCTTTTCTTTTCTTTTCTTTTCTTTTCCTTTCTTCCTGATTAAGACGCTTTCCCAGAGTTTGTTTCCTTTTTTCCTTCTTTCTTTTTTTCCCTTTTGTGTACTTTTATCATGTTTCAAAGTCTGTATTTTGTTCTTTTATCTCCACCATCTCAGTTTTCCCCTGACACACGTTTCAGCAGCACAACGTTAAACAGAGATGTTTAATTAAACGCCAGGCTAATGATGCTAATCAGCACCAACCACAGCCAAGTTTCTCACCAAAGCCCAGATTAAATCATTTCCTGTCCAGGCGTCGTTTCTCCTCTCAGCACCTCTAATCTCTTCTCACTGTGTGCTTCAAGCTCAGGCCCACAGGCAGCAAACCAGTTCCTCACTGTTTACCAGGAGAATGCAGCTCTGTCAAGTGTCTTTATTCTGAAACAAGCGCCATTTCAACCGGCACAGAGACGTTTCAGAGGCAGAGGCCAACAGAAAAACATCCATAATGAAATGCACAATGTGTATGTGGGTACACACACACACACACACACACACACACACACACACACACACACACACACACACAAAGAAATGAATCCTTAAATTAATTAAATATACAAACTAAGAAAGACATCCTGAGTCACATAGAATACAGATTAACATGGCAGAGGTCGAGCTGCGTCCTACTGGAGACAGAACAGTAGGACTACTTTTTTTGCCTGTTTGTTAAAGAGGCATGTGTTAGAAGTCACGGCCCGATACCAGTCTGCGGGCCGGTAGTTTGGGACCACTGTCCTAAAAAACGTGCTTTGTGCTCACCTAGATTATAACTCCTTGCCTTCAAGCCATTTCTGTCTCTTCTTCAGAGATGTTTACAGAAAAGAAATTGTTGCTGCTGTGACAAGTGGAAGAGCATTGCCAGGATTGCAACCTTTGGGATCAGACAGTACAGGAAGGTGTTAAGTAAAAGAGATACCTACAGCAAACATCAGTGGTCATGACAGACCATAAACTTCTGTTTAATAGTTATGTTTAATAGGTCTAGACAGACAGACAGACAGACAGACAGACAGACAGAGACACCATGAACCTCATGTACAATTGAAGTAAAAGTTGAGCACAATCTGAATCTGAGGAACGTCTCTGGTCGATTTCATGCTGCTGCTGTAGATGTTGCAACTCAATCTTTTGGAGAACTTTTTAAAAAAAGGATGTGAAACGGTTTTATCTTATTGCCCCTCTCTCTCTCTCTTTTTTTTTCTCTAACTCAAACCATCTACACAAAACAGCTTAAGCAGTGCCGTGGCTTCTGCAGGCCATGGTTTAATCTGTTTTCCTGAGGAAATGGCATGGCATGGCCGCTACATGGCTGGCTGGAGCGATAACGCACCACTGTGACGAGCAGCTCGAGCTTCTAAAGGGCCGTACATGCTACCTTTGTGAGCGTGTGAAAAAAAGAGGCAGAGATGTGTATTTGTTTACTTGGGCATTTTTTGTTGCATTTCAGTTATTTTGTTAGTCGAACCTCATGCCCACAAGCTGCCGTCATGCATCAGATGAGGAGAAACGAGGTATTTTGCAGTGGGCAAACATGCCGAATGTGTGGTGTGGATCATCCTCTCAGTACTCTCCTACAAATCCCAGCTTTGTGTTTCTCTTATTCTTGTGAACATCTTCTCCCATCTGTCCTGTGGATCTCATAAGCATCTTTTTTACGGTTGGATCAGTTGGACTGGAGTCCATGGTTGACCTGAGGTGCATATCTGAGTAGAATTGATGTGGCGTGAGCTTTTTTTTTTTTTTTTTTTTTTTAAACCCGACCATGTGCTTTATGAACATCCCATTCCACATTTAGTCACTACTCTTATTATAGCCTCCGCTCTTCTGAGAAGATGTTTTCACAAAATTTTGGAGTGTGTTTGTAAAGATTCATGGAGATTCATTCAGCCACAAGGGTGTTATTAAATTAGGGTACTGATGTCGGTGAAGTGAGGAGACCTGGGGTGCAGTCAGCA
>JBCEWE010000142.1:6600000-6640000 GCA_039877035.1 Silurus lanzhouensis
GGAATCTGCGGTGTCCGAGAACTTCTATTCAGATCGTCTTGTTAAAGCAAAGCTTCGTTCCATAAATGTTTTAATGCTACAGTTAATTCCGGACTTTCAACCTTTAAATCGTGGGCCTTTTGTTATATCGGAGCCGAGCGCTCTGTAGTTCCTGTAAGTGTCATTTCGAGTCTGTCTGGGCCAGACCTATAGAAATCGTTTGTCGAGAAGAAAAGTGACAAGGTAACCATGACGAGGTGGACTGGGTGCAGGAACACACCGAGGGATAAAAAAATAAGAAGACATTAAGGAGGAGTCAAGAATGTGCCGAAACGTTCCACAAAGGAAGGGTCCGATTCCTGGGCCTCGAACAGGTGGTCACTGTGAAGCCACAGCGATCGTCGTCTGGTGTCGATTTCGCTGATACGATCCCGGCGATTGTTTTCTCCTCGCTGCGGAAGTATTAAAAGATTCCGAAGCTCCGTGACTCGTGCCTGCATGACCTCGGGCTGGTTAAGGAGGGAAAATTGCAGCGAGAGAAGGAAATCACTCAGCACATCTTTGTGTCAAAGGGGTAGCAATGGCAGAGGTCTCTTTTCAATCTGCTGTCTTCGGGTGTGTGTGTGTTAGTGTGTGTAGTATTAATACGTAGAAAAAAATGCAGTCTTTTTCCTGGAAACCGAACCTGTCTCCTGAAGGAGTGCCAGCTGTTTCACCTTGTCGGTGATGATTTTCCCCGAACAGTTTGATATTGATTGTTGTATTCTTTACATGGTACATGCATTTACCTACCATGAAGGTTCTCCAGGTTGCCAATTGGGAGATCCCATAACTCGTTTTTCTGTACTGCATTCAGAATATACACTGCGAAAAATGCTGAAAACCTTCAGGCATTCATTAATGATCTCTTCAGAGTCCCTATAAGAACCAACTAGAAAATGTTGAAAATAACCTTTGATTATCCAATAAACCACTAAAGAAATACTATTGGGGTCGGAAATTGCATTTGGAGTTTATACCACATAAGTATTGGGACACCTGACTTGTCAGCCATATGTGGTTCTTCTCTAAACTTGACACACGATTGTAGCATGACATTTTAGCATGTAGCATGCTGGCATGAAACTTTCCTTTCACTTAAACTAGGAGATCCAAACCTGTTCCAACATGACAATACCCCTGCGCACAAAGGAAGTTCCACGAAGATCTGCTTTACATGGGTTGGAGTGGAAGATCTCCTGCTATACAGCTCTAAACCATGTTGAACACCTTTGGAATGAATGTGAATGCTGACTGCACCCCCAGTCCTCCTCACCTCATCTGCATCAGTACCTCACTTTACTAACACCCTGGTGGCTGAATGAAATCTCACACAAATCTCCACAAAATCTAGTGGAACATCTTCCCAGACAAGTGAAGGTGTTAATGACTGGAAATGGGGACTACAAGTGGAATGTAATGTTCAAAAATCCCATATAATTCTTATGCATTGGATAATTAAAAGCTGTTAGTTTATTAGGTTAAAAAAAACAGCTTGTTGACGAAGGCAGAGGATGGAGCCATCAAGCAGGAGAAAAAGAGTAAGGCAAAGATTGTGAATGTGGTAAGAGGAAACAAGCAGGTGGTTGGTTTGAAAGAGGCAGATGTGGAGGACAGGGTGGTATGGAGACGGAAATAATTTAGTTTGATGTTAGGTATCTACATACAAACAAACATTAAGGGGGACATCACACAAAGATACACATAGAGTAATATTGCATCTTTCATATCTCTTTAGTTTGATCAGATAAAAAAAAGTAAAACTATCCGAAAACAGCTAAACTCCTGGTGAAGTGGTTTAAGCGAAGATAAAGAATCGCAAGCAACGTCCTCGAGCTGCGACGTCGTTCTAAAAAACCTTATAGTCGTAAATTAGCTGTGGCGAACCATCAGTTCCAGCCATACATATCTGATCCAAAAACGAACATCAATTACAGCAGCAAGAACGACTACAGCAGGCCTACGGTCTATCTAATGAGGAGTCCTGAATGAGGTTCTCCTTCCCTCACATCCAAAACCGCACTTCTTTAGAGATGCTCTTCTCGACCGAGTCCTTTGCAGTGCTGCTACAACTTCCATAAACCCGAATGAAGCACGGTGATGGGTGTGCTCTTGCTCTCCTACAGGCAGAAGTGCCCATACAAGGAATTTCACTATTCATGAAGGGCCATACTTGAAAAAGAAAAACTTTCAGAATCTTATATATATGTTTTTTATATACCAAAAAACAAACAGTTTTTGGTACAGATATATACGTCATACGTCCAAATAGGTTTTTTTTTTATTATTTGGCCATGTTTACTGTGAGAATCCAACTCTTTAACAGTGTAAATAACTCTGAATGGCTGAAATAGCATTAGAACACAATTCAGGAAGTCATTTTATCCACTGCGCTCCCACTTCCTTTATTTCTGACTGTCCAGGGGTTCATTCACCCTCTCCAAAAAAATCAGATGAAGCACCTGAAACCTTTTCTGAAAGATCAATCTTTTATGACCATGATGAAGGGGTAGTGTGTGAATGTTATAACTGTTATTTGGGAAGACAGATACAGGATCCAGGATAGTGTGTGTGTGTGCGTGTGCCTGTGTGTGTGGTTGTGCTCAAGTGAGCCTGAAGTATGCCTGTAGAGCATAAGCTGGTAGAATGAGTCTCTTTCATCACACAGAGAAAACAAAGATGCAGGTCTACTGTCTTTTCCAACATCCTGAAAAAAACATTCTGAACACACACACACACACACACACACGCACATATGCACGCGGTCGGCCACAGGTTTTCGGCATATGAGCTGAGTAATTACCGCTAATGGTTTCCATTTTAACATACTTTCCTGCTCGACTTTGAAGTTTTGATTGAGTCGTGAACTCTTGGGGAGGAACTCGTGACTTTTTTGAGGGTCTTTTAGAATCTACATGGTTTGTAATGGTGCACAATAGGGATGGTAAGATTCACCGTCGGCATAAAAGTTAACAATCTGATGCATCGTTTAAAAAAAGTATGAATCGGTTACAAGTTGGCGTTTGTATTGTGATGCAGCGTTTTAAACATATTTGCATCAGAAAAAACTTTTTATTTATGTATGATCATTAGTAGATTTGTGATTTTATTATTTAGAAAGTGACCAATAATTTGTGACCAATATTTAATGTTCAGATTGATTTCTGTTTGCTAACGTTTCTCAAGCGCCGCTGCTGCTACGTGAACGTGACTATCGCAGCACAGATTAACATGGCAGAGGTAGAGCTGCATCTTACTGGAGACAGAACAGAAAAATTATGTATATTTCATCTTTTTTTTTCACTGCAAAGGCTTATTTGTAAAAAAGGGCCATGCGTTCGAATTCAGAAAGACACTGAGGTAAAGTTATGATTTGCTGTTCTTCAAAACCAAAGAAATAAAAGTGAACTATCTGTACCATATCAATCTGCATCGTAATGGGGTGAAGCAGATCACATAGCATCGGTAGATGCTTCATATGTATTTTTAATGTGTTGCATCGCCTGCAGAAAAAAATTCATTCTTCAAAATATTATTCTTCAAGGGTTGGACTTTTTTTTTTTAAGTTTATTTTTATAAGCTCTCAGAAAGCTTCATTTCATTCCAATAAAAAAAAAAAAAAAGGTGTGTAATGGGCCATAATGCGATTTGAAAATAGTTTCTTGTACGGGTTTTACAGAACCTTAAAGCTTCCTTCATAGACAGAAATCCAAATACATCTGGAGCTACTTTTAATCACTTCTCCTCTTTATTTTGTAAATAATTTGGAATCCTTCAGGGCTTTTCCTGATCAATATTGAATTCTATTAGTATTCATAGAACCTTCGAAATGATCCCTTATAATTAAAATCCAAGAAAACTTGTAGTTTTTTTTAATAATTTTTTATAATAAATGGATTTATATTATAACCCGTACACTCTCTATACACTTTTCCACCCATGTGAGGATCTCCAGCGGTAAAGATTCAAACCTTGTCAATAAATGAGCACAAATCTTCACTAAATCCATTGGAACATCTTCCCGGAAGTGTGGAGGATATAATAAGAGCAAGTGGGGTCTAAATATGGAATAGGATGTTCAGAAAAAAAGGACAAACCAATCTTATTCTCAGGTGTCCACAGATTTACATCATAATAGTGTATTATAAACCAAGTGAAACCTTATTTATCTTTTAAAGAACCTTCAAAAGTGTCTGTTATTCTTTAGATAACTAAGGGCCCCACCAAAAGCAGGATGGGTACAGGTTCTAGATGGACATTTAGATGGTTCTAGATAGACTAAGAGTTCCCTCAGTGGTCACAACAACAAAAAAATGATCAAATTCCCCTTTTTTATATTCAATGCTCTTATATAAATATTCCCATTTTCAATCCTGAAGTATCCATTGATTGTGGGAAACGTTTTATGTTGCCTCTGACAGAATGGGCAGAACCAAAACAGGATGGTACACTCTGATGCCATTTATATCCTGGATCAGAAATCTAAAAAAGAAACTTGAACACCCTGGCTTGAGTTTTAAAACCAGTATGAAGAAAAAAAGTCTTTGAGAAGATCAGTGGAAGCCCCAGGAGAACTCTCCTGTTTGATCTTTTAAATAAAAACATATTTCTGATATTTAAACACTCTTTTGTTTTCTGCTGATTGCAAACGTGAAAGACAGACAGAGGGTAAAGATGTGTAGTGCCGCCAATGCTGTCAGGGGGCGGGACCACCTGTGTAGCCCTCATTTTCTGACTGGATTATCCAGGATGTGTGTGTGTGTTGGTCGGTCAGACGTAGGGGAGAAGAGTGAGTGGTGTGGAAAGCAGAGCTGGCGTGAGATGCCAGGGGGGCTCTGCCACATATCATATCCTCACCACGCTGCCCCCGTTTTTCACAGCCACTTTGGTTCCACGCTGCGCGGCTGCCAACCCGTCTTTCATGGGCCGGCTGCCTGGGCTGTCTCGGCGAGGTGGGTGCTCTGTCTCATTCAAGAAAGAGCACAAAGATTTGGCACAAAGACTCAAAGAGACTCCACTCACCCCCTCCTGTCCCACGCCAAGCTAGGCATAGCTTTCCCACCAGCAGTCAAGAATGTATGCGTATACGCTGACGTGAGCCAGTTAGCCAACGTCTCCCCCATCGTCCTCCCCTCCTTTAGACATTCCAATGCTTCAGAATCCGAGAAACCTCGAGCATCTCTTTGGGTCAGAGCAATAAGTGTTCTATAATGCGTTGACACCTAGTGCTTGAATGTTAAACTGCCTGATTATATTAGTATAGGGGTACAATTCTGTTCACATCATAGTGAATTAATTGTTTACAAAAATGTCAGGAATTGAATTTTATTAATTTACTTTACAGTAAATCATATGTCTTTAACTTACATCTGCCTCATCAAACCAACCACTTATCCATTGACCTCCTTCTTGGCCTTCCTCTTCTCCCAGCATTCTTCTCCTGATACACCCTATGTACCTCCTCTGCAAATAACATAACCATCTCAATCGTGCCTCTTTCGCCTTGTCCCCAAATTGTTCTACCTGTACGTTCTCTCTTATAAACTTATTTCTAATCCATCTCCAACTCTGCCACCTCCAGCTCTGCCTCCTGACCTTTTGTTAACTCCACTGTCTCTAAACTTATCTTGCAGAGCTCCTTCGATCCCAAATCACTCATGCCACTCTCCTTCACCCTCTCCACCCTGACTGCACTCTTTTTTTTTTTCACTTTTCCAACACACTCTCCATTACTTTGTGACTTCTGCCATTTAAACTCATTCACCTTGAATCTTTGCAACTGCACCACTCCACTGCCCTCTATTGCCCTCCATTGCCTTCCATCTCAATCAAGCACATGTACTCCGTCTAAAATATGTTCCTGTCAATACCATGGTGACCTGAAGTCGGTTATTTTTACTACACATTCACATTCATCCAGAGCAAGTTACAATTATTTCACTTATACAACTAAGCAGTTGAGGGTTAAGGGCCTTTCTCAGGGCCCCACCAGCTTTGTACTTTAATTAGAAGTCCACTGAGCTACCATTTCTCCTGTAACAGCACGTCCTGAAGTGTCTTCGCATGCAATTCCTCTGTGAAGCAATTTCAAATTTTTTTTATTTCAGGAAATTGTAGCTCAGTGGGTACGATTTTGGATTTATCAGAAGGTAATGGATTCGCATCCCAGCACCACCAAGCTGCCAATGCTGGGTCCTCAAATAAGGTTCTTAACTTTCACCTGCACAACTGACATAAATCCTTTAACATGGAGTGTCCACTTTCCAAGTCATAATGAAAAAGCTGTTGCTATAGAAACAGACAATGTAATAAAACAAGCACATTATTATATAAACCAATATTGTAGCAGCAAATGGTGATTAAATGTGGAATGGGATGTGGCACTAAGGAGGTGGTAGCTTAGGAGTTAAAGCAACGGGTTTTGATGGATGAGATCAAGTCTCAACCACACCAAGTTGCCACTTCCGGGCCCCTGAGCAAGGCCCTTAACCCCAAAGCTGTTTAGCTGTATGAATCAGATAAATGTAAGTCACTCTGGATGAGGGCGTTTGCTAAAATGCCATACAAGTACAGAATGGGCAGAACTTTTCAGCATGGTACACACTGATGTCATTTATATCTTGAGGCAGGAATCTGAAAAAGAACAATTTAAAATATCTGAAAAGTATAAGGAGGAAAAGCACCCAGACAAAGCTTGATTAAGATTAGTGGATGCCCCATGAGAACGAACCTCCCCTGTATGACCCTTAAATCAAAAACAGATTTCTGATATTGAAACACCTTTTTCTTGCTGACTGTTGTTGTAAACACTCACTTTCTGACCAATCAGAAACCAGAATTCAACAGCAGCATGATGTAAACGTTTTCAGCATCTATGTTTTCAAATCGTTTGCTAAACATTCAACCCAAAAAAAAAACATTTAACCATATCTTATCTTATCTTATCTTATCTTATCTTATCTTATCTTATCTTATCTTAATTGTGTTCATTATAGCAATCATTATTACTTTTATGCATCATCAGTTTATTAAATGAACGATCGTAATTTCTTAAATCCATGATTTCTTTTTTTTTCTCGAATTTTTCATTAACTCAAAGCCCTGAAAGGAGATGTGGATGCGTGTGAACGCTGTTGAGCTGATGGTGATGGATCATTTGTAACTCCGCACCCTTTCCTTTTCCCTGCTTGTCTGTTCACAAGATTAACGCCTTCCACTGGTTAATTATTCCAGCGCTCTCTATTTGTTCAATCCCGAGCCACACCTGACCTCCGGGTCTCGAGTCAATGTGTAATAAGTCAGTTTGGACTTTCCTTTTCAGTCCTGTTAACTCTGTAAAACGAATAATTGTCTGCCTGTTTTTTTTGTTGTTTTGTTTTTTCTTGCCGATTCAGCTCATTAGGGATTAGCCACAAACATTTTGTCCTATGCCTGGCCTGTGCCACTCGAGTTTGACTGACGGAGCACCTCAGTGCGAGCACTGCGACCGATTCTTTTCTCGGGAGCGCATGCCAATCCGTTTATCTTGATCTTTTCAAGGTGACAGAATTGCAGTGCTCGGCATCTTCTTGTGAAACCAAAGTGGTGAATGAAGCTTGAGAAAAGACAACAGTTGGCCAACTGTTGGTTTCTTCACAATTTTATTCATTGTTGGCTCTTTTCCAAGCTTTTGAGTTGCTATAGAGTCAGTATGCTGGTATCCTGGTGAGCACAAGCTCTAAGAGTGACTTTCTAATCATAACCTAGATGTTATGGATGTTTAGGAAGAAAAGCCTGACGTTTTTGACAGACCGTCTCTTTTTGTGCTCAGGCAGAGCGCCGCAAATGGGATTAAAACGAAAGATTACAGAGGTAGAAAAATCTTTATGACATCTTAGGCTACATGCTGGAATGAGATGTTAGCGTGTGGAAAAGATGACGTGTATCTGCAGGCATACTGTAGATCGGTTCAGATCCAAAATATCTTCCTGTTTATAGATCTGCAGGTCTTCTGTGACCTTTCAATTAGGTTAAACAGTCATCGTTGCCCCAATCTAAAATGTCGACCCAATAACAAGCGGACCAGAAGCACCACTTGACAAGTCTCAGCCCTGGCTGCAGCAATCTAATAAATGTTTGAGGGCTTAAGCAATTTGCAATGCATTTTTCTTGAAATCGCTTTGTTGTTGTTTTTTTCCAAGCAATAATTTCACAAAGAGAATGAGAATGAGTGAGGCAGCCGGGTTGTTGGGGAAGGCGAGAGGTGGGGGTTAAAAAAAGAAAAAAAAGTGTCAAATAATAGCTCAAATAAAGAGCATAAATCTTATTCATGGCACACAAAGTGGTAAGAGGCCGATTAGAAGCGAAAGACTGAACTCTTTCTAGAGATCTCGCCTTTCCATTATCTGCACGGCTTTCTTCCGAGAACTTGGGATTGGCTGCTTTTGTGCATCACAGCAGGTAGCAGTGGAGTGTCAGGTCAAACTGAGGGTTCCCCCAGCACTCCTTCATTCCTTCCTTCCTTCCTTACCAACCCGTTCTTCATCCCACCTGCTTGGGAGTACCAAGGAACTGGAGACCTCAGTTTATGGATGCTTATTTTAGACACAAGAGTAAGAGTAAATTTGAGAGCCCGTAACTCCAAGGTATCTACCAATAGATGTGTACATCAAGAGATGGAGGGGATGTGCTGCTTTAGTTATTCCAAAAGCAATTTGACATCGAGGCGTCGGTTTGATCCTGGCAGGGTGGCACTGTGCTGCTGTCAACGGGAAAAAAGCCTCTGCCTGTGGTGCCACCAGTGGGCCTGTTTCAGGTTTCTTGACAGCTGCATTATTTATAGCGCCGTGCCCCGTTCCCTTTGATTTTCCCGCATCGTTTCATTCCAGTTTGCAAAAGCGACAGCACTGTGGGAGATTAGCTAAGCAGAGAATGAAGCGCCCCACTTAGCACTGCTGCTAATCGAATAACAGCCCCAGCATGGTGCCCAGCATGAGAGCTGTCGCAGTGGGCAGCTCCGACTGGAGATTGCAGGTACCTTTCAAACATCCTAACAGGCAAGCTCCTGCATCCCGCTGCTGGAAAATTAGTCGGCGGCTGGCCTCTCTTTCTGTTCATGTCAGCCGTGGGTCCCTGATGAGAGATTTGTTGATATGATAACTTGATTAGGTCTTGGTCTTCAGGACGGGGGTGACCAAAAACCAGAAGAGACTCGGGAGGTCCTGAAACTCTACCTAAGGGTCTTTGGAAGTAAGCCTATAACTTGGTTCTCAGGCTAAAATACGATTGATCAGATGGGGGTTAAATAGAAAACATGGACATTTTTTGGTGGAATCAAGAAACTAGGAAGAGTTTTAGTGTGATCCTTTATACAGCATATCAATTTCTATAGGCTATCCTATGACCAAAACATTTCAGCACTACCTTGCTGATACACAATACTTTTGTCTCTCCACAGGTTATTTGTGGCATGGCGTTTAGGGGCCACTCAGTCAATTAAGTTCACATCTCCGTTTTGCCAAACAACTGCGTCTCGCAATATGTGTGCTCTAAAGACCAAACAGGAGCCTCCCCTTTCCAAGGCTGTCCATTGAAGCGACCTAACAAAGGCCAGCCCTTTTCTGTCTTGATGGCTCCTCTCTTTGTTGCCTTCTTCGCCTTCATAAAGGAAAAGGGATGCTCTTTTTTGCCCAGGAGGTGGTTTAATGGCCCTAGTCAGAACAATGGGGCCACATTCAACCTCGCTGAGGGGCTCATTATATGGGACTGCTCCCAAAGCTCTGGGTCCAGAGACATTCCCACTGGACCTAGTGAATGGCAGCAAGGGGACTAGGGGGTAGACTCTGGGGTAGAAAGAGGCCATTGAGGTGATGGGCAGGTTCCATCTGCCCCCATTGCCTCCTCACCTAGCCTCTCGACAGCCAGAGGCCTCTCAGAGCACAATGGGCAAATTTAGTGTGTCAGGATGGCTTAAAATGCTCACTTTAGAAGAAGCCATTGAGGGAAATATCAACACTGTGGATGGGGGGGATCAGTTTATTCATCCATTCCAACCCCTTTCCATTGACTAAGTTCCTTTTCCTTTCAGCTCCTTTCTCCTTTTTCACCATTGAGGACACTTCTCTCATCCACAAAACCTCAGACATCGCTATTTTTCCCATACCTTGCAAAGGGGCGGACGACAAGAATTAAGTTAGTTCTGCCACAGCCCTCCGTTTTTGTGCACTCTTGGCTGTGGCAGGTATCGCAGAGATTGATGAAATGGACCATTAATCAAAAATGTCCCACAGACCAGCAGAAGGTGAATGTTCTACAGGCAGCAAAGGTCATGCTGGAATACTTTAATGTTCTATATCTTATTTCATTTCAACTCATGTTGTGTTTCAGGCACTTAGATTTACAGAACATCTGTGTATATTATATTGGGTAAATACTGCTGTAAATACAGTAAATATATATTTCACATATATTGTTTACACAGACCACACACACATGCAAACTATAAAGTATGCTCTATCTATCTATCTATCTATCTATCTATCTATCTATCTATCTATCTATCTATCTATCTATCTATCTATCTATCTATCTATCTATCTATCTATCTATCGCACTGCATCTGAGCATGGACACCTGAGCATATGATTGGTGTGTACTTTCTTTTTAAACATCTCATTTCACATTTAGTCTCCATTTGCTGTTATAAGAACCTCCACTCCTCCAGGTTCCACTAGATTTTGTGGATATTTGTGTAAAATTTATTCAGCCACAAGGTTGTTATTACAGTCAGGTACTGATGTAGGTGAGGTGAGGAGGCCTGGAGTGCAGTTGGTGTAAAAAAGATGTTCGGATTGGAGCTCTAGAGCAGGAGATCATCCATTGCAGCCCTTGTAAAGTACAGTATATGTTCATGTCATGCTGGAACAGGTTTGGGTCTCTTAGTTTAATTGAGAGGAACATTTCACGCTACCAAAAGCATCTGAAAAAGATCCAATACTGTCTATATAGTGTATATAGTATAGGTGTAAATATACTGAAGGTATAAACTGTTGGTATAAAGTGTTTATAATATGTGTGTAAATATAAATGTGAACTTATTAACAGGGACTTCATACAGGGGGATTCTTGCAGGTATCCCATCACGTGTTTAATGTTCACATCAATCTTTAGAATAGGGGAAAAATAAATTGGCCATGGTGAAGAATTTGATTGGTCTGAGATTAACACAGAATGGTGCAAAAAACAAAAACGTTGTGGTAGGTGTATGTATGGAGACACCTTGCTGATCCCTCTCTTGCTGAGAGTTCTAAAAAAAAAAGAATGGCCAGACGAAGCAGATCACACAAACAACCACTTTTTACAACAATGGGGAGTAGAAAAGCATTTCAAAGCACAACATGAGGTTGAAGATCACACAAGGCATTAGAGAACTGTCTAGTTTCTGCAGACCTACATGTTACTAGGTTGTAGACCTTCTAGTTTCACTCAGATCCATGTTATTAAACACTCTGCATGCTCTTAACCTTTACCAGGGCCCTAAGGATCCACATATACATTATAAAAGCAAGTGGAGGACAGCAATGCTCTGACCCTCTGCAGAAACGTCAGGACTGAATCAACATGTAGAAAGCAGAGGTTAGACCATTTCACAGCAACACACCGCAGAAGAATATTCTCCATCCTGCATGTGTTAATTCAGTGCTGACTCCAGCTCTAAACTTCACACTGCTCTGCTTTCCTCATGGCTCTTTCCCAGGTCTTGTTTACTAAATATCTTCATCTACATCTTCTGAGGAGGCCTTCACATGAGCACATGTCAGGTCACAGCAATCCAGCAAACAGTTTTCTTTTCTTTTCTTTCCTTTTTTCTTTTCTTTTCTTTTCTTTTCTTTTCTTTTCTTTTCTTTTCTTTTCTTTTCTTTTCTATACTTTTCTTTCCTTTTCTTTTCTTTTCTTTTTTTCCTTTTCTTTTTGCTTAAATTTTTACATAATTATTTTATTTATTTTTCAGGATTTTTTTTATGTTTTACTTTTACATATCTATATGTTCTTTTCTTTCTCTTTTCTTTTTTTTTTTTTTTTTTTAGAAAGTTCTCATCCCATTCTTCATTTCTTTTAGTATCTTTTCTTTATTTAATTAAACAAATGATTTTTTTCTTTTACATTACTTTTTTAATAATTACTTTTCTTTTCTTTTCTTTTCTTTTCTTTTCTATTCTTTTCTTTTCTTTTCTTTTCTTTTCTCATTTAGATTTGTTTCTCACCCCATTCTTCTTTTTTAATTCCCATTTCATTATTTTAAATTTTTCTGTTTTCTCATTTTCTATTCTTTTTATTTCTTAATTTGACATTATTTATTTTTTTGTTTTCTTTTCTTATCCTTTTTTTTTTCGCTTCTTATTTTCCTTTCTTTTTCTTTTTTATATTATTGTAATTTTCTTCTCCTTTTCTTTTTTTGTACATTAATCTCAATTTTATCTTCTTTTCTTTTTTTTTGCTTTTTTCATTTTGCTTTTTTTTTTAAGAAAGTTCTCATGCCTTTTACTTTTCTTTTCATTTCTTAATGTTTTTTTTTTTTCTTTTTTTTTTTTGCGTTGTTTTTTTCCTAATCTCAAAATTTCTCTGTTTATTGTTTTCCTTTTTTTCCTTTCTTTTTTCTATCCCTTTTTTCCCTCTTGTGTTCTTTTATTGAATTTCAAGTCTGTATTTTTTTCTTTTATCTCCACCATCTCAGTTTTCCCCTGACACACGTTTCAGCAGCACAACGTTAAACAGAGATGTTTAATTAAACGCCAGGCTAATGATGCTAATCAGCACCAACCACAGCCAAGTTTCTCACCAAAGCCCAGATTAAATCATTTCCTGTCCAGGCGTCGTTTCTCCTCTCAGCACCTCTAATCTCTTCTCACTGTGTGCTTCAAGCTCAGGCCCACAGGCAGCAAACCAGTTCCTCACTGTTTACCAGGAGAATGCAGCTCTGTCAAGTGTCTTTATTCTGAAACAAGCGCCATTTCAACCGGCACAGAGACGTTTCAGAGGCAGAGGCCAACAGATGTGTGAAAGTTTGTTTATCTGCACTTGCAGCAGTCAACTATTTATTTCATGACCATTTTTTTTATTTAAACTTTCAACATGTTGATCTCTGGTTTTGTGTTTTTTCCTAAAGAAAGTGATGCAGCAGAACTTTAGTCCTCCATCTGGCCTGCGTTCTCTCCTCCTTATCTGAACACTCACCTCGAAACAATCACCTGCTCTGCTTTCACTGCATCCACACCATCGCTCTCATCATTATCATCATCATCATCATCATCATCATCATCATCTCAATTCTGAAAAACATCCAAGCAAATAATTATACACTGTATGGGCAAAAGTTTGTGGATATAAAATGATAAGTTTCGAACGTCCCATTCCAAATTTCGATATAACCTCTGTTTCTGTTCTTTTCTTTTCTTTTCTTCTCTTCTCTTCTCTTCTCTTCTCTTCTCTTCTCTTCTCTTCTCTTCTCTTCTCTTCTCTTCTCTTTTCTTCTCCTCTCTTCTCTTCTCCTCTCTTCCCTTCTCTTCTCCTCTCTTCTCTTCTCTTTTCTTCTCCTCTCTTCTCTTCTCTTCTCTTCTCTTCTCTTCTCTTCTCTTCTCTTCTCTTCTCTTCTCTTTACTTTTCTTCTCTTCTCCTCTCTTCTCTTCTCTTCTCTTCTCTTCTCCTCTCTTCTCTTCTCTTCTCTTCTCTTCTCTTCTCTTTTCTTCTCTTTACTTTTCTTCTCTTCTCTTCTCCTCTCTTCTCTTCTCTTCTCTTCTCTTCTCTTCTCTTCTCTTCTCTTCTCTTCTCTTCTCTTCTCTTCTCTTCGCTGTAGCAAGATGCAATCCCTCACTTCATCTCTACCTAAACAATGTGATGCATCGCAGCTTTACTTCTGCACCTGCTCTCAAAACATCACATTCACTGCTTCAAACATTCAGGTTCACACTGCATTAGCTGGAATTGTTCGCTGGGAAGATGTTCCACTGGATTTTGTTGAGGTTTGTGCTCATTTAGCCAGGGTAGTGATGTGGGTGAAGTGAGGAGGCCAGGGGTGCAGTCAGCATTCACATTCATCCCACAGGTGTTCATTATGGTTCCATTACTCTATAGCAGGAGATCTTCCACTCAATACACCATGGAATGAAGCAGATCTTCATGGAGCTGACTTGGTGCACTTTGAGTCATGCTGGAACAGAACATTTTATGCTACTGGAAGCATCCAAAGACATTGTGTGTTTTCCATTTTGTGGTAACAGTTTGTGCAAGAACCTCGTAAGGATGGAAAAGTCAGGGTTCATCATTCATTTGATAAGATCATGACACAGAGTGGGACATTAGGAATAAATGGATCTGGGAAGTGAATATGAAAGTGAATAGATTTCAGCTCAGAGATGACACACACACACACACACACACACACACACACACACACACACACACACACACACACATGAAACCTTTATATGCTACACAAGAGATTATATAATACAAATATTATTTTTAAGCACGAGCACTTGGCCCGAGAAAAAGGAAAAAACAAGAAGCGAAGGAGAACTTTAAAACCTGGTCGTGATTTCCTCCAGAGGTTGTTTTGCATGAAAGCAGCGTACTGTGTGGTGGAAAAGGAGGGATGTTTCAGCTGCCCACAGCCAAGAGGTACGATCCAAGCGCCAGACTAGCGAATGATGAAAGCGCTTGGCACTGGGGAGGCTTAAGCCGAGAGCTCTGAGCGAAAAAGCTGCAGCCTGCTTTTCAACTTAACGCTTTTTCTTTTTTTTTTTTTTTTCTTTCTTTTTCAGGCGATCTCAGAGAGACGGGGTGAGGTTTAGCGGTTCAGCACCCCGGGGTGAAGGCTCCCGGTGCGGCTGTGCGAGAATACAGCGCTAGGGTTGAGGCTGATGGGGGTTGTGTGTGTGTGTGTGTGTGTGTGTGTGTGTGTGTGTGTGTGTGTGTGTGTGTGTGTGTGTGTGTGTTCATACGTGATCCAGCGGGACTGCAGCAGCCTCTGCGCGAGATGACCCGCACTTCAGAGAGGCCACGCGGAGGAGAGAAGCTCCCTCACAAGTCATCAGTTTGATCTTTTTATATCAACAACTCGCAGCATCGAGTCTTCTCCATCTCCACGGCTTTTCTTTTCTTTTCTTTTTTTTCCCTTTTTCTTTTTTTTTAAACAAGCCTCTATCACCTTTATCAGTTTCATGTTCAGTGAGTCTTTAGAATAAGCCAGATCTCCGGGTAGGAAGAGGTGGTGTGTCAAAAAGCAACGACCTTCATCCCGTCTTCAAGCGAACCGAATCAAAGCGTTCACATTTCTCGCCACATTCGTGCAACCAAAATACATTTGCAAATACAAACAAATAAATAGCAAATAATAAACGTTTTTTGTTTTTTTTTATACATTTAGCACAATGCACTCGCATTCTGATGTAAAATAAAAAATACTGTGCTGTGATTTAGGACAATATTTGAAATATTTTTTGTTCCAATTTCCCCCCCCAAGTTAGTCTTCTCACTTCTTTCCAAATTGAAACATCAATTGAAAAAATATTTATTGAATAAACTAATTTAAAAGAAGAAAAAGAAATGATTTTTCACCCAAAAATGTTTCTACATTTTCTTTCTTAATTTTTGACAATATATATTATTTTACTACGTCCCCAATTATGCCTGATCAAGGAAAAAAAAATAAAAAAATGTAATGCTAATTGAAATTCAAATTGAAATCTAACAAAACTCTAATAAAGGCTGCAATAACTGCAATTAATAAAAGGAAAATAAAGAAATAAAAATATTTGAACAAAACGATTTTATTTTTCACAATTTTTTCATCCAAACGTTTTTTTACACACATTTTCTCTAAACAATTTCACCCCAAATTTTAAAACTTCAAACATTTTTCAATTTAATAATAAAATAAATCATTAATTTTTTTTACGCATTCAAAAAAAAAAAGTACTTAATTGTTTTCCAGTTCAAAAAGTTGATAATTAACTGATTTTTTATAAAAAAAAAAAGATGAAAAATCATTCGAAAACTATAACATATTTACAAATGTTACAATTAATTAATTAATTAATTTATTATTATTTAATTAATTACTTAATGAATTACTTAATTTCATTTGTCTGGTTGATTTTAACAATTAAAAGCCATTAATGAATTTATTTATTTATTTATTTATTTATTTATTTATTTATTTATTTATTTATTTAAGCCCTTTATGGGCTTTACACACAAACGCACACACTCACAAACACACGCACAAATCTTTCGCTCGCCTCGCTGTCTTACACGGGTCGAATGGTTCTACACTGAATCTTAAAAAGATCTGTTTTGTATTTAGATCTTTGATCGGCCTGTGTCCGGCATGTGGACGAGATCTAACATCCTCCACTCTGATCCTGTACAAGATCATTTAATCACAGACAGTCCAGAAAAGTGATCACACTGAAATGTCCACACACTGATTTCTCACTCATTCTCTAAATAATCCTTTATTCAGCTCTTGTTTTTCTTGAACGAGTAGAGATGAGGAACTGCAACAGAGCCGCCGTGAGGGGGATTTAAGGCACAGAGGCTTCTTCTAAAGCAGTCCGAGGGAAAGAAAAGAGAATGAAAAAAAAAAAAAACAGTTAGGGCTGTGCTACCTAAGAGAAAAAAAAGGGGGGAAAAGAGCTGATGGAGTGAATCCAGCTCCAGGATTGAACGAGTCTCAGAAGACGAGTGTTGGCTGAAGGCCCAGACTGAGGCACGGGGCAGAGGGAGAGGCAGGGGTGCAGCGTGTAACCTTGGCCCTGTTTATGTTCCACATTCTGACGGCAGGGAGGCCTTAAATTGGATCCATGCTGCAGGGGATTAGGCCTATGAACCCTGGGACGTGTGTGTGTGTGTGTGTGTGTGTGTGTGTGTGTGTGTGTGTGTGTGTGTGTGTGTTAGTATTTAAGGAGTTTGGATGGTGTGGGACGGAGGGAAGCAGGGAGACATGTGTCCTGAGGGGTTGGGAAAAGTGCTACCCACACACACACACACACACACACACACACACACACACACGCGAGCAAACATATGCATATCATCTCCCTCTCACAGAGTCTGGCAGAGGCCGATGGATGTGCCTCCATGTGTGGCGGATGTTTTCCACGAGCCGCAGCTGTCCAAACCGCAGGGCCCGAGGAAGGGGAGGAGGAAAAACGAGTGCTGGAACGAGGGATCTTGGCAAAGGTCAGACAGTCCAAGATGGCTGCGAGTGTGGGAACTCTGCGGAAAGGCATGTGCAAAATGCTGTGTGCCACGGTATCGTTTTACACCCCCGACTCCCTGACGGAAAAAGCTTGTGCGTGCATGTGTGTGTGTGTGTGTGTGTGTGTGTGTGTGTGGTTATACTTACTCCTCCACTGCAGGAGCATGGCCTAAAAAAAAAAAAAAAAGAAACATAAAAATGAAAATACTTGAAAATAAATATATGTGTGTGTGTGTGTGTGTGTGTGTGTGTGTGTGTGTGTGTGTGTGTGTGTGTGTGCCAAAAGTATTCAGACTTTTACAGCAATTTCTGGTTCTTGCATCTTTGTGAATTCTGTAGCATTTAATTTTTACTTCATTTGAACTAGGAGACCCAAACCCGTGTTCCAGCAACACAATGCTCCTGCGCACAAAGCCAGCTTCATGAAGATCTGCTTTTCATGGGTTGGATGTGTGTGGAAGATCTTGAGTGACCTGCAACAAAGCTATTGAACCCTACTGAACACTTTTAAGAGGAACTGGAATGCTGACTGCACCCCAGGCCACCACACCTTATATGAATATCTGCTTTACATGGGTTGGAAGAGTGGAAGATCTCCTGCAATAGAACTCCAACACTATTAAACATGAATGTGAACGCTGGTTGCACCCCAGGCCTCCTCACCTTCTCACCTACATCAGTACCTGATTTTACTTCCATTGCTGCACTGAAACAAAGTAGTCAAAATCCTGAAAGAAGAATATTTCAGCCAAACAAATGTTCAACCTTGGCTACGGTGCTGCGGTGGCCGAGCTGCGTTATTGGAAACGTCAACGTGTCGTGAATAGACCACATACAAAAAAAAACATTCAGCCACATTATACGGCCAAAAGTTTGTGGACACCGTAACAATGCGATTTCACATTTTAACCACATTTACTGATTACTGTAATTTCCGGACTATTAAACGCACCCATATATAAGCCGCACCCACTGAATTTGACTAGGATTTTTATTTTGAACATAAATACGCCGCACCTGTCTATAAGCCGCAGGTGTCTACACTGAAACTAATGAACTTTACACAGGCTTTAATGAAAGACAGTGTCTGTTACACGGCTTGTATCTAAACAGTAGCCTACCAAGAAAGTCATTGTTCACTGTCTTCCTCCTTCCTTTCACAACAATTTCTCTCGAGAGTTTTTCTTTTGGCGTCGTCATGCGTTTAATATCACCATCAGTGAAGCTTTTCTCCCGATGCCGTGCAGCTCAGAACACAGGTGAAGTGTGTGTTTTTCATGCCCGGTTGTTTTCAGCGTGACGAATGATTCGCATTTCCTGTAGACAGTCCGAGTGAGTGGCAGGTCAAACGTCAGAGGAACATCATCCATATTTATGATGTGGTGCGGCCCGATTCAGTGGGAGCGCATCTGATTTAATATAGAGAGTTTTATTGGTTTACCTGAACCCGTTCAGCAATTTCATTGGTCTAATGTTATGGGGTTCAGTTTTTTGGCTTGAAATTTTGTGAAACCGGGAAAAACCCAGGAAAAATCCATAAATTAGCCGCTTCGCTGTTTAAGCCGCGGGGTTCAAAACGTGGGAAAAAAGTAGCTTATAGTCCGGAAAATACAGTTAACACAAATTTCCACAAACTCTGGTGGAACATCTTCTCACAAGAGTGGAGGTTACTAACAGAGCAAATGTTGAGTGTGTGTGGAACGGGATTTTCAATCCAATCTTACTCAGGTGTCTACAAACTTTTGTCCATATAATGTATATTCATTTCCACTGTATATAATTGAAAGTAATTAAAAAAAAAATTCCCGCCGAAAAAAACAGGGCTGGAAATCGTTAAACAAATGTGTGTCTGAATGTGCTGAACATGCACCAGCTTTTCCCTTCACACACCTACACACCACACACACAACCCAGACACACACAAGCATATTTACAGAGCCCTCTTTAACTGTTCACTTCGGTAGGTGTGTGTATTGTTATGTTAACTGTAGCAGAACGTTCAGCTCGCCCCTTTTCCTGCTTTGTGTGAACATCATGCACTTCCATTCACTCCGCAGCACCTGTCATGCCAGATAATCCCACTTATTTACTTTCCCATGGCCGAGACAAGCCTTCCTGTGAACTGGCTCAGGGGAATACAGTATACATCGCACACACACACACACACACATATACACAAACACACACTACACACACACTCACCTTTTGCCTTATCCAAATAGGATGTGGGTCAACAAGGTTTATAATGGGAATGAATGCTGGTTAAATATGATCGTACCTCTGCTCTTTTATCGACAAGGATACATGTTCGGTGATACTTTCCTAAGCCTTTATGTCGTTTGACGTGCATTCAGTAACACGGCTTTTCAAAAAGCTTCTATATGCAGTTCCCAGAGGAGCCTCTCATCTCATAATGGGACTCAATTCATTACAGTACCAAGTGTTTTCTATGAACAAGCCCATTCTGAACTCTTCAGCTCGTAATTATTGTTGTCAGGCTCAAGTTCCTTCACATGAGTGTCGCTGAAGTCAAGAAATGTTTCCAATAACAGGTGAAATTAATGTTATACCATAAATCTGCAAACCACCTCGATTTATTTTCTTGAAATTTTTTCCACCCATAAAAACTTTCCCACATTTTTTTTTTTTACTACTTTCCTAATTTGCCTGATCAAAACAATTTATCAAAACTGAAATCTACCAAAACCCCTAAATTCTCCAATAAAACTTTCCACTTTTTTGTTTTTCCACAATTTTCCCAAATTTCCTAATTGTCCTCCAGTGCCATTAGAAAGGTGTTTTTCTATAATTTTATAAAAAAGATAATTAAATATCTATCTATCTATCTATCTATCTATCTATCTATCTATCTATCTATCTATCTATCTATCTATCTATCTATTTGCTTGCATAATTTTTTATTGACTTATTTCATGTTTCTGCTCGTTTGCTTTTAATAATCAAAAGCCATCAAACTTAAATATGTTATATGAACAAATGTTTGTGGACACCGGACCATAAGATTGGTATGTGCTTTCTTTTGTTCTTTATTTAGTCCCTATTTTCTGAAAACCTCCACTCTTCTGGAATGATGTTATGTCAGATTTTTGATTGTGGCTGTGGAGATTCAGCTACAACGGTGTTAGTAAAGAATATCTAAAGTATCAGTATATCTGGAGGTATTGTCCAAATAAATATGTATGTGACAAATAAAATTTGATTTCTTTTGATAAATAAAATGGAAAAAAAATCATTGCAGAGGTGAATTTTTTTTTATGTCTATGAGCAAAACGCTACAAAACTTTTTTCATTCAACATTCATTTTCCACATCTCAGAGTGGTTAAGGCTCTAGGTTACTGAACAGAAAGTCGGGGGTTCATGCTCCAGCATCGCCAAGCTGCCACTCTTGGAGACCTTGAGCAAGGTCCTTAACCCTCTGTGCTCATGAAGTATCATGGCTAACCCAAACTTTCCTTAGGATATGCGAATAAAGAATTCCTGTATTTACTTTTAATCACATTTATGATGTTAACAAATCAATTGGACAATGTACGAGCAATTTAATATGCTTAGCTGGTCTTGATATAAAATCATGAGTCTTCTTAGTCTGAGACCAAAATGAGACTGACGGTTGAATGTGGTTGAAAACAGGACAAGATCCAACTGGTTTCCTGCATCTCGCTGATTTAAAAACTTTGCTGTATTTCCTTTAATCAGGCAGTATTTTGGATTTTAATAAAGAAATTCTGATTGTAATGACAAATCACTCATTATACATTACCTTCTTTACAGAACGTGCATTTCCAGGTGGTAGCTACAATGAATAGTATATAAAAGCATTCACAAGCGTTCAAGATTTTTCAGACACATTCAGGAGCTTTCAGCAGTGTAAAGGAACTTTACAGGAGTTTTCGGGAGCATTCAGGAGCATTTGTGAGTTTTCAGGAGCAGATTGGAAGCTTTCATGAAATGCACATTCAGGAGCTATCAGTATCTTTATGAGCTTCCATGAGGATTAAGGAGCTTGTAAGAGTATTTAAGAGCTTTCAGGAGCATTCCTAACCTACCAGGAGTTTCATTAGTTGCTAGGAGCATTCAAGAGCTTTCAGGAAGCATTCAAACGCTTTCAAAACCTTTTAAAAAGCTTTTCAGGCACATTCAGGAGCATTTGTGAGTTTTCAAGAGCAAATCAGGTTTATTGCAGCACTCAGGAGCATTCAGGAACTTTTGCTAGCTTTCATGAGCATTCAGGATATTTCAGGACCTTTCACGAGCTTTCAGGAATTTTGTGGACTTTCAGGAGCATTCAAGAGATTTCAGAAGCATTCAGGAGCTTTTCAGGAGCTTTCACAAGCTTTCAGGACTTTGAACAATTGGTCTTGAGGACTACAACACTATGTAATGTGGAAGGTATTTTTTAATAATCCGTAGCTGTTAAACACATTTCTTTAAGTATTCACTAAGCAGTAAACATGGTTCAGAAGCCAGGTTGATGTTCACTGTGAGCTATTAGCTCGTGTGCAGCTGCTCAGGATTGAGTCGTTTCCCTGCAGACCTTCATACCAAAACCTGTGTTTATACTCTGTGTAATTACAGGCCTCGGTCTGAGGAGGACCATTTACACTCCCGGATCCTTCTCTGCTTAGCAGTGAGACACACACACACACACACACACACACACACACACACACAACTGAACTTATTTAACCTGACCAACACCTGGACCTGACACAGAGGCTCAGTGTTCACTGAACTGACTCTGGATTCAGTATTAGGTCCAAGCACCTACATATATATATATATATAACTCCAAACAGGCTTTTGTGGGTTTTTTAACTGAGGAGAAGATTCCAGGTGGAGGGCTGTAGTGATGGTTGTACTTCTGCAACTTTGTCCATCTCCACACAGGGTCTCCAGAGCTTAGTCCGAGTGCCCATCCGGTTCTTGGTCACCTCTCTTACTAAGGCCCTTCTCCTGGTGATTGCTCAGTTTACCCATATGACTAGCTCTGGGAAGGTTCCTGATTGCATCACACTTCTTCCATTTGAGAATTATGGAGGTTTTAGGGAATCTTTAGTGCAGCAGCACATTTTTGTAGCCTTACCCAAATCCTTCCAATCCGGTCTCTGAGCTCTGCAGGCAGTTCTTTTGACCTTATAGCCTTTGGTTTTTACTCTGATCTGCATTGTCAGCTGGGAGGCCTTCTATAGAGGTGTGTGTGTGTGTGTGTGTGTGTGTGTGTGTGTGTGTGTGTGTGTGTGTGTGTGTGTGTGTGTGTGTGTGTGTGTGTGTCTTTCCAAACTAGGTCCAATCAATACACTTTTCCACAGATAGACTCCGTGTCCATTTGTAGAAACATCTCAGGATCATTAAGGAGAAACAGGAGTATTGTTGTAAGGGGTCTGGATACTCATCTACATGTGATATTTTAGTTTTTTTTTAAGTAAAAAATTTACAGACATTTCTAGAATTCTGTTTTTAGAATTATGTAGCACTGAGGGTAGTTTATTAGGAAAATCAGTTTGAATGAAAAAGTAAAAGGGGATATACTTTCTGAATGCACTCTATAAGCAAATGTTTGTGCACTTTTTTACATCAAAAAGGTAAATCTTGCTGTTTTTGGTGTTTTTGGTTATTTTGGTTAATTAAAAAAATAAATAAATATGAGTATTAGACTGATTTCACGGTTTGTGTGTGTGTGTGTGTGTGTGTGTGTGTGTGTGTGTGTGTGTGTGTGTGTGTGTGTTTGTGTGTGTGTGTAATTCTGTGAGAGGAAAGTGTGACGTAAGTGTTAAAGTAGCCCCTAAAACATTGACGACGGACACATCCTATAATAATCTTCAAAGGCAAGGGGTGGCATATTTGGCTAGTGGCCACACGCATACACTCACACGCACACACACACACACACACACACACATACGCACACACAGTCTATCACGTTGGTTTACGTTTCAGCATGTGGCAGTAAAGATAGTATTTCCCTGCAGGTGTCCCATCAAAGCATACAGCAGGCTTCCACCCATGTGGCCTGTGAGTAACTGGCTCGTTTGCAGGTCTCACAGGTCTTACAGGACCCCAGGATTGAAAGTCCATGTGTGGGCTGTCTGTGCAGACTAAAGGGTCAGGGTCAGGAGCCTGCTGTAAGTGTCTGTGGCTGATTTCTGTGGATCTGGCAACATTTTGTTTTTCTTTTAATAAAACAAAAAAATAAAAGAAATGAATGACTAATTACTTGCTGTACATTGCCTCCTGCAATAATAACATTGAGGAATATTTAAGAGCCTTCAGGAGCTTTCAGGACATTTCAGGCACATTGAGGAACTTTTAATAGTAGCTTTTTATGAGTATTCAGAGGCATTAAGCTTTCAGGAGTATTTAGGAGCTTTGAGAAGCATTTCAGTAGCAGTTTTTAGTAAAGTTTAGAAGTGTTAATGAGGGTTCGGAAGTTTTTAGGAGCATTCAGGAGCTTTTTTTTAGGAACTTTTAGTAAAGTTCAGGATTGTTAAAAAGGGTGGAGAAGCTTTAGAAATATTCCAGACATATTCATAAGCTGCCAAGAGAATTCAGGAGTTTTTAGTAGACCTGGGAGTTATTTTAGACAGCGACTTGTCTTTCAAAAATCATATCAACCAAGTTACAAAAACAGCCTTCTTTCACCTTAGAAATATTTCTAAGTTAAGAAACATGTTGTCTATATCCAATGCAGAGAAGCTCGTCCATGCATTTATAACCTCCAGAATAGACTACTGTAATGCGTTACTAGGTGGATGTCCTGCGTCATTAATAAACAAGCTTCAGTTAGTCCAGAATGCAGCAGCCAGAGTTCTTACAAGGTCAAGAAAATATGATCACATAACCCCGATCTTATCGTCCCTACATTGGCTTCCTGTTAAGTTTCGAATAGACTACAAACTATTACTACTCACTTATAAAGCACTAAATGGTTTGGCTCCCATGTATCTATCCAGTCTTTTAACTCGCTACAATCTGCCACGCTCCCTAAGATCTCAAAACTTTGGGCTTCTAGTAGTTCCTAGAATAGCGAAGTCCACTGAAGGTGGTAGAGCATTTTAACATTTAGCTCCTAAACTCTGGAATAGTCTTCCTGACAGTGTTCGGGGCTCAGACACACTCACCCAGTTTAAGTGTAGATTAAAAACATATCTTTTTAGCAAAGCCTACACATAACACACATCACATATCATAACCTTGTGCTCCAGAACATTTGATCACATGCACATCATCAACTTGTGCTGTTAATATCATGAACAGCAGCAACACTAATTCCTCTCCACTGCTTCTCTTTCTCTCCCCATCCCGAGACACCCTGAGGTTTGGCCAGCTCCAGTCACCTCCCACCATCTTGATGATTACGGACCTTTGAAGAAGTAGATGCCGAACTCGCAAACATCCCGAACCATCTAGAGACGTACCAGTGCCATTTGGATCCCGCTACATGTGTGGAGTTTGACATTGGACCTCCTGGAGTGTTTAAAGGCTCTGGCATGGAGAAGCTGATGCTGGATCTGTGATGATCACAAATGCTGAGCTCATAAAACTAGGAGCTACTAACCATATAGACTGTATAAGACTGCAGAAAGAACATCACTTATAATCTTATACTCCAGTACTCATGTTAGTTCTCACTCTCCAGTGTTCTGTATTGTTGAAAGATTTATGATCAAACTCTTGATGTCACCCAAATGAGGATGGGTTCCCTTTTGAGTCTGGTTCCTCTCAAGGTTTCTTCCTCATAACATCTAATGGAGTTTTTCCTTGCCACAGTCGCCACGGCTGCTCATCAGGGACAAATTCACACCATTCACCTTAACTGTTAATTTGTGTAAAGCTGCTTTGAGACAATGTCTGTTGTGAAAAGCGCTATACAAATAAACCTGACTTGACTTGACTTGACTAGAGTTCAGGAGTGTTACTAAGGTTTCAGGAGCTTTTAGAATTTTCCAGGCATGTTTAGAAGCTTTCAGGAACATTCAGAAGCTCTTAGAAATGTTCAGGATCCTTCAAAATACATTCATACCATGCCTAAAAGCGATGCA
This sequence comes from Silurus lanzhouensis, assembly GCA_039877035.1. Lineage (NCBI taxonomy): Eukaryota > Metazoa > Chordata > Actinopteri > Siluriformes > Siluridae > Silurus > Silurus lanzhouensis. Next base: position 6,625,319 of record JBCEWE010000142.1, read on the forward strand.
TAAAACAGCCACGTCTGGAGATTAGCCTGATAGAAAGCAGTCTGTCTGTCTGTCTGTCTGTCTGTCTGTCTGTCTGTCTATCTATCTATCTATCTATCTATCTATCTATCTATCTATCTATCTATCTATCTATCTATCTATCTATCTATCTATCTATCTATCTATCTATCACCTTACCCGTGCGTGTAACCCGTTCTGAATATGCATAACTACGCTTGCATAAATACTGCTGAAATGTTTCCACTTAATCGCCAACTTGTTGTAAAAGAACCATTAGCGCCATTACAAACTCGTTAAATTGCCTTTAATGCACAACAGGTGCCATGTGGAATCAGACTTACATTATGTGAACAAAAGTATAGGGACATCTGACTCTTCAAACCATATGTGTTTCTTTCCCAAACTACAACCACAAAGTTGAAGACACACAATTGTATATGATGCGTATGACATTTTTCCCTTCACTTGAACTTGGAGACCCAAACCTGTTCCAGCATGGCGATGCCCCTGTGCACAAAGCCTACACAGCTCCGTGAAGATCTGTTACATGGTTTGGAGTGGAAGATCCACTTTATCAACCCTATTGAACACTTTTTTCATGCTGACTGCACCCCAGATTTTATAAGAGAAAGTAGGGACTCATTGTGGAATCTGATGTAAAAAAAAAAAAAATTAATCGTATGGCCAGGTGTCCACAAACTGTGTGTATCTATATTACTGATGAACTGAAAAACTTTCTTAGAAAATTCAGCATTTCTTCTACACACAAAGTTTATACCATCGACCCGCATACACACTGATCCTATTAATGTAACGAGTTTTAGTGGAGACCACAAGGGTTTTTCCTTGTGCTCAAATCTTCCCTTGACTTCACATCTGTCTCTGTTTCTTTTGCTTTTCATCTTATCTATTTCTGAAGCATTACCGAAGATCCTCGGGGTTGAGCTAAGAAACGTGGGAATGCGATTTTCCCCGGCGTCGCTGCGGAGGCTGGAGAATGTGTGTCTTTTTTGGAAAGCCAGCAAAGGATGGATGATGGGGATCCAACGGAGACAAAAAAGAATGCTAGTAGCCTTTGGCTGGGACGCTTATCGCTCGCGTTCAATGCCACAACGAGATTCGATGGACGAAAAGAAACAGAGAGAGTAAGAGCCATTTTGCAAACTGATTTAACTTGCTTCAGTGATATTTATAATGAATCCTCGAGTCCTTTGGAAGGTTGATGGACAGAACGTCCTCCCAAGATGAAACCGAAGATCTTCCTCAAGAAATATAACAATGCAATTCTGTGATTTTTGTGCTCATTTTGTGGGCATCTGATACCCTCAGTGGCACGGGTTTGTATCCCGGTTACAGTGAAAGGGCTGGAGAATTGGATCAAGCTTTAAAAGTGCAGCGAGAAAACCCTGGAAAATCACAGCTCAAAAGCACATTTCGGCCAAAAAGCGGTTGTTTAAAGCTTTCAGTCGTCGGTGGGGGGAAAATCCTGTTAGCGAACCAACAGACTTTAATTACCAAAGAAAAGAGGCAGAGAGAAGGCCAAGGTTCTGTATAAAACGTGATAGATTTGTTTAGCACTGATTTCCCTTCACCATCTCACAAGTCTCAAATGCCAGGGATGTGTCAGATTTTTTTTTTCATCTGGTTAATTTGGACTATACACATCTAATGACGGAGGGGACACAGTTTACGAGTCTAATGGTGTAACTGGTGATATTCTGACCACATGCATTACCATGAAATTCTGCGTGAATCTGGGCAAATCTGCCACAGAGACGTCTGACATTCTGCGATGCTGCAACGAGTCATTTCGAGGTGTTTCGATCCGATCGGCTCTCGCGCTTCAAGAGCGGTAGAACCTCACTGGAAGACGTCAAGAGATCAGGAAAACCTTCAACAATCTCAACCCACAAAAATGTCAAAAACATTTGGCAATTTTTGCATGATGATTTTCGAAAAACAGTCCACATGATCTCACTTCCGCACCCACCCCAATCAGCAGACTTCTTCCTGAAGATGAAGGTCCAGCTCAAAGGCCACCATTTTTTTTTTCGACACCACTGCGGAGATCCAGCACGAATCCCAGAAGGTCCTTGACACACTTAAAAAAAAAGACTTCCAGGGCACATTCCAGAAGTGGCAGGAATGCTGGGAGCATTGTATTGATGTGCAAGGGGACTATTTTGAAGGTGTAAACCTAAATAATTAAAGTACTTCCATCTTACAGAGCTTGTCTCAAAACTTTTTATACCACCTCATATTCTCAGCAATGTGAGACAGAAATAATGTAAGTATCATTTCAGATGCTGATTCACTGCAGTTTGATTTAGTCTTTGTAACACGCTGAGTCAAGGCCAAGCGGTAGCTCATCTAGCTCAAGATGCAGCAGAAATCAGCCAGAACACAGACATGTCCCGTTAAACATCTCGCGCTTTATTCTCCCGGCAACAGCGTTGCTTGCTAAACAGAAGATAACTTAAATGAGCAACAGAAATTATATTAAAACTGTTCCCAGAATGCCGCTCTGCTCTTTAAGGAGCCACAACATATTTCACCCGTTACATCCTGTAATCTGTTCAGCTCGCGCACGTCCTTATCTGAACAAACAGAGTGGTTTTCAGAGTTTCCGCTTTAATACAAACAGACACTGTACAATAGCTGCATTTTCAAGTTGCAATAATACTTTTATGGAGCGAATCAGGGGATTAATTATGTTTCTCAGATATTTTGCCTTAAAATAAGCGATTATCTGCCATATTACAGTTTTTCAGTGGTAGACAGTAATGAAATAAATGTAAATCGTTACTGTACTTATGTAGATTTTTCACGTATCTGTACTACATTAAAGTATTTCCGTTGGAGAGACTTCTACTTTAACTTCTCTACATTTCAGAATCAAATATTTTGCGAAATCAGTCGTTCCGTTTTATTTATGAGGATAAAAACGTTACCGGTCAAACACGCAGCAATCCAACCAATCAGCGTCGAGCCCGCGCTCTCTTGCCGCTTGGTGGTATTTACAATTCTCTGAATTGTTCCATTCAGACAATCTGGAACAATTTCTGTTGGTAAGGGTCAAGCCTGGAAAACCATACTGGATGCCCGTGATCTTCTTAGACGGCACTGCATCACATACAGGAATGCTACTGTAATGGAAATCACAACATGGGCTCAAGAATACTTCCAGAAAACATTGTCGGTGAACACAATCCACCGTGCCATTCGCCGTCGCCGGCTAAAACTCTATAGGTCAAAAAAAAAGCCGTATCTAAACATGATCCAGAAGCGCAGGCGTTTTCTCTCGGCCAAGGCTCATTTAAAATGCACTGTGGCAAAGTGGAAAACTGATAACTAGAAGCCTGTTTTAGACAAGAATAAAACGACATTCCTATTCCTAAACTTGAGCAACTTGTCTCCTCAGTCCCCAGATGTTTGCAGACTCTTATAAAAATAAGAGCGGATGCAACCTAGTGGTAAACATGGCCTTGTCCCAACTTTTTTGAGATGTGCTGATGCCATGAAATTTTAAATAAAAATAATCTGGTTTGCAAATTCTAACTTTTATATGCCTCATTATTACTATTTATTTATTGTCTTTTTTCCTTTTCACTTCTCTTTACTGTTTATAACTGTTTAATGTTTAATATTTCAATATTTAATATTTGCTGTAGTTTGCCTGTAGCCTCACTGAAGCATTTCTTTGTACAAACTGTCACTGACATTTGTGCGTATTACAAATAAAACTTAAAACGAAGGAGTCACATTCGAGTCTTTTCATACAAACTGAGTTGATTGAGCAAAGAGTCTTGTAACAAAAATGATAATAGGAACATTATAGTTATAATAAATGATAGTGTATTAGATATTTAAGTACATCAGCAGGCAAATACGTTCGTACGTTTTCTTAAGTAAAAGTTTAAAAACAGCACTTTTACTGGAGTAATATTTACAGAGTGTATCTTTACTTCTACACAATATATTTTTTGTGTAATTTGTCCCCTCTGTATTTTTTTATTGTTGGTCACGCAATAAAGGTTATTAGTACAGTATTTTATTACAAACCTAACCTGAGATTTGCTTCAGATTATTGTTTTTTTCTCCTTTTAAACTTTATTGTAATAATAGTAAGCAGTGACAATATTCACCAGAGACTGTTTGTGTCACTGGAATAACAAAAATACATCATCACCCAATATATTTGTAAAGGAATCACCACTAAGAGTTCAAAATAAAAATATCTACTCCGTTCTAGGGGATGCTCATTTGATAGCTGCTATAACACAAGTTATAGCAGGAAGTAACTTTTGTAGATGTTCCCTAACGTTAAAAAGTAGCTCTAAATGGACAAAACGAGCGATTTGAAGGACAAATAACGTCCTAACACTTTAGTTCCCTAATATGTTTTATTTGATACACAATCATCAGCATTAGTGAATTTACAACCCTTTCTTCTTCTTCTTCGTTCGGTTCTAATATCCAAACTAAAGCATTTGGTTTTCCTCATAGCCCGTCCCCATTGCATTTCTTTCAGGTGATTAGCTGCCTTGTAGTGGTGCTCATTAGAGATTAGCATTAGCAGCTTCTTATCTATGTGAACAAGAATGCAATAAAAAAACCTGTGGTGAGTAACTCTTTAATGAAAAGCTATTGAAGCTCAATGAAACATTGATTATATGCGTATTAAAGGCACTCCATCAGAAGTGGCTGAGGCTGAACAGGAGGTCACTAATAGAGAGAGAGAGAGAAAGATCTGATTGCCCTGGAATAAGGCTAAGGAGCTTACGGCTCTTGTCATCCAGCCAAAAGAGAAACAGACTTGAGGAGCACCACAGGGAGAGAAATCACATGGAGAGATTATGGTTTTCAGAGGCCAGGCTGCTCCTCTGCTTACCTACCCAACACTGAACGCAGGTCAGCCATCGCTAATAGAGTTCTCGTTTTCTTTTGGAGTGGACAGAAGTAATCTGGTTCTCTCTCGTGCAGGCTTTGGGTAATGAACATTACTACCTGGTTCACTGGCACGCTAAAGAAAAAAACAGCCACCGAGGGGGCTTCAGGAGGGGTTTTTAATACTTGAGGTTTTGACAAGCATTTACAAGCTTCTAATTGTGACAGAGGGCTTCATCTGGATCTCATGGAAAACCCCAGTGTGTTTTATAAGTTCAATTAAAATCAATGCTATTCGTAGCAATCAACCGTGTCACAATGTAGCTTTATAGAAATAAATAGATGACATTTTCAGTTCTAAAAACTCTTCACATCCACACTTTCGTTTTCAGTTGTTTCACAAAAGTTGCTCATCCCCACTGAAACGTCTGAAAACACTCACGTCCCTGTAAAAAAAAAAAAAAACGCAAGACGCTTCGACCTGCGTAATTTGTGCCTGCCGTTTATTTACTTTTCGCCTCTTTGAAAGATCGTAGCAATGACTGAGAATGCATCATCGAAATATATCTGTTTCATTTCTGTAGTATTTTCCCTTCAGAAGATACTAAAATGGCAGCTGAAGTGTGAGGGGTGCACTCACTTTTTTTTATTATTATTATGTTGGTACTTTTGCGAGTCACCAGCAGCTGGAACCAAATTCCTTGTGTGTGTGTGTGTGTCAACATTTGGCCAATAAATCTGATTCTAAATCTAAAACTGAGCGCAGATAAATATGTAAATATATGTATAGCAAGTGGAACAGGTATGAAACCTATTATGTTCATTCCATGTGTAGAAAAATTGTTTAAATGTGTACCTGATATGCCTGGATGTATGTGAGCATCTTCTGCATGTGTTAATCTTAATTTCCTGCCTTTGCACCCCCTCTTACCTTTTTTGAGGTAGGTTACTGTTCAATAGAGTTGAGGTCGTAACTCTATGAAAACCCATGTAAAGCATATCTTCATGGAGCTGGCTTTGTGCCCAGAGGCATCATCATGCTGGAAAAGGTTTGGGTCTCAAAGTTCCAGCTGAAGGAAAATTTCAAGCTGAAATGCAATTGTGTGCCTCCAACTTTGTGCAAACTGCTTGGGAAAGAACCACCTTTAGCTTAAAATGTCAGGTGTCCCAATACTTTTAAATTGTTTAGCACACATGGTGTAATCTGTAAAAATGTTCATAAAATATATTTTTTGTTACATTCATAACAATTACACCTCAAATATTTGCTGAATTTTCAATAACCTAATGTACTATGAAGCATTATAACTTCCTGTACTACTGCAGTCTATTACAACAGTGTTTTATCTGATGGAATGCATCATGTGACCGGATACATTTGCATATAACTGTCAGTAAGCATTTATAAAACATAAAATGTTTAATATATCTACATATGTGTGAATATTTGGTTGAAAATTTTTCTTTTTTTGTTTTTTGCTCCAATGTTGTTATAAATTAAGATGGAATCATCTTTGCTGCGTTAAATTCTCTATTGCCTAGTCTCACTCCTACTTCCCCCAGCTGTGAACCTTCATTGTGGCCTAGTAGTGGCTCTGCTGAAAGGCCTTTGAATGCAGACTGGAGCTCCAGGGGGTCTTTCTGCCAGACGTGGCGCATGAAAAGAGTTGCATTGTCGGAAGCAGCAGGCAGCTACGGCTGCTCTACTGACCTCCATATAACTGGAATAATGTGTGTGAGAAGGTTAAAGGTCATGCTGTTTTCTGCACAACCCCAAACCAAGCTTTCACTATATATATATATATATGCAAAATGTAAAACATAAAATTTGCATTTTTTTATTAAAGCAGTTTCTTCTTCTTCTTCTTCTTCTTCTTCTTCTTCTTCTTTTATTATTATTATTATTATTATTATTATTATTATTATTATTATTTGTGATCAATTTTCAAACAGTTTAAATTTGTAATAAATGTTTAAGAAAATTATTGCATGCTTAAATAATATTTACAATTATTATTATTAAATAAAAAATAGAATAAATCTAATTAATGCAATAGACTTTTTATTATATCATTTCAATTGATTAATCAATACAATGGCACAATTTACATTAAATAAATGTAAAAATTTAAATTAAATATTTTACATTTGTTAGCAACAAGTGTGTGTGTGTGTGTGTGTGTGTGTGTGTGTGTGTGTGTGTGTGTGTGTGTGTGTGTGTGTGTGTGTGTGTGTTCCTTCATTCACTGCTTCGATTGTCAGGATTTTCTCCTTTAAGTTCTTTTAAATTCCTTAAAAATTTTGAAGTTGGACATAAAATGCTAAAGTGTAGCCACTTACTGGTTAGCGACTAATGCTAGCATTATGTATTCTTTATAGTTTTTATGCATGCTGGAATATATACAAAACATATATACAAAACACACACACACACACACACACATATATATATATATATATATATATATATATATATATATATATATATATATATATATATATATATATATATAGGGCTGTAACAGTACATACATTTGTCCTGAGATTTTTTTCACTTTAGAGATTTCTGGCCTTTGGAGTGCAAAAACAAAAATAAATAAATTCAACCTGACGTTCTTTTCCTGTTCTGTCAAAAGGAGGATGCAGCTCTACCTCTGCCATGTTAATCTGTATTCTATGTGACTCTCTCCTCAGTCTCCGGAGTGTTGTGATACGTCGTATTCACCTACTGTAGCATTACTAGTGCTGCGAGACCGCGCTTGAGAAACAAGGAGAATCTACTTAAGCAGCATCGCTATACAAATACCAACTTGTGTTAAACTTGTAACCCTTTTTCTTAAATCGATGCATCACATTCTTAAAGTCTTCTATTTCAATACATTGATTATATGTATACATATATAACATATACCTTTACTTGCATCTATGTGTTGGAAAGAGGAAACAGATGCACTTTACATCTAATTCACCCACAGTTTGAGACACTTTTAAAGTGAAAGTTTTAAAACGTTCGATTCTGGCAACCTCATAACAACCCCTTTCTGCTATGTGCTGAAATTAAAATATTTACAGCTATAATGTCACAACACCATTAATCCCAATGATGGATCATTGTGAAAAAAAGGAATGATATTTATCTTTTTTTTCCCTCACACCGGAGGTCAGAAGGAGTTGTGTGGGTACCAGTGGGATTTCTAACTGATAGAGAAAAGGACAGCTCATGAAAAGCTGTGTCAAACATTTGGACATGCTCTAGGGCACGTCGCTATCTTCTTATCTTTGGCTTTGCACTCAGTTAACACACGAGCCACGTACCCACATGCACCATCGGCCGGGGGAACGTAAACACCACCCGGTCCTCCATGCAGGAGATAGATGAGCGTCTCTGATTAATATCTGCAGAATTAGTCAAACAAAGCAGAGGACATAACCTCTCTGGGGTAGGTGTTTGCTCAGGGTGTTATTCTGTTATAGTGCGTATACCTTGCAAACTGCCCCACTGGCATGCTAAATAATTTATTCCTGGGACTTTCTATAAAAAATAAGTGTATCACATAACAATGGTGTTCATAAAGCTACATAACCACTACATAAACTTTTGGACAACCCATTTCACACTGAGACCACATTTGCTCTTATAATACCATACAGCAATAAGGCATCAGTAAAGTCAGGTATAAATCCACTTTGGCATGCTGTTTATAAAGCTTCACGACTGCTGAATATGCATAAGAACTAAATACAAATGACATAAACCTACATAGAGAAAAACATACTCTGTATATACCGTAATTAAGTGAACAAACCTTAGGAACGGTGGGTATAAAGCTACACTGCATACACACAAGTGGTTATAACTGTTATATTGTTTCATAAGACAGGCTTCAATGAACATGACTATGGTGTTCCTAGACTTGCATAATTCCCACTCTTCAGGGTGACATAAACATGCATAAACATGAAAAGAAGTGGGATTTATTTAAGAATGGTGCCTATAATGATTAATAAATCTTTTATATGCTCTTTCTGGTCATCACATAACTGTTAAAGTTCTACGAAAGATAAACAGAGAGTTGAGAATTCTAAAAACACCTGACCCATAAGTGCTCATAGGGCTTCATAACCCTTCTATAAGCACAGTTTCTATGAAAAATTTAATGAACCTTCATAAACATCAAATAAGCTTGAAAGCTTTGCATACCTGTAATAAACCCCGATTAACATTTATAAAGGTTTATTTTTTATGCATGACAATTGATTTGCACGTCTTAGCCATAGTGTATCATAAGGCGGTTATGTCATTTTCCCGGCTGAAACTGAACGACAGCTGTCGCACAGCATCGCTCTGAATACTGCTGTCTTGTCAGAATTACACAATGCTAATCAATACAGCAGTGCCACTGCATTATGGCATGGTTATGTATATTATATGACGCTCTTAAGTAAATTAAGTTTAATCAAAGGTGTCTTTAGGACAGTGGTGTAAAGTATTTGAGTAAATGTACTTCATTACTGTACTTAAGGAGTTTTTGGGCTACTTTCTATAAGCCATGTTTTGCTAAATGTTTTCCCATTTGATTAAAAAAAATAAAACCTCACAAATCGACTGTTTTACTAACATGGTGTTGAGGATTAGTGCATCTTTGAGCCGACATTCAATACAAGTCAAATACTCAAGTAATATTCAAATAAGACACTCAAAGTCTTTTACTCAAGTCATATTGGAGTTGCTGATTTTTTACTTGTAATGAAGTTTTACAGTAATATTTCTAAACTTTTACTCAAGTATTATTTTTTAAAGTATTCTTTTCACCTCTGGTTGAGGAATAGTTATAACAATGTTATGAGACTCTAACGATCTGTGTTGGTCATTAACCCAAGCCAGAAATGCATAATGCGATCAAGGTAATGTATCTGAGACATGACAGAAGCGCAACAAAAATCAGTTGTCATGATATTCTAATGTCAACCTTCAACAAGGAGTTATAGCACAATGTTATAACTTTCTGTCGCTCGACTCTAATTTTGAAAACGTATCCTTATTAGATCATTAGATCAGCGGTCCCCAACTTTTTTTGTGCCACGGCCCGGATTAATGTCAGACAATATTTTCACGGACCAGCCTTTAAGGTGTGGTGGATATAAAATTTTTTAAATATAATAATAAACATGAATCCACCGTGTTTTTGTTTGTTCATTTTGCTCGCTTGGGGGTTTGAACTTAGCGGTAATGTATTATGTGTTAGCGGCCCAGAGCCCCTTTAAGAAGGTAGTGGATGGAGGTAAGACATGTGACCGAGGCATCATGACATGCATCAAGAGTGAGTCATAGACAGATGTGGAGAGAAAATCCGGTCATTTTCCAAAATAAAACATCGTTCAGAATCAGATAATAAATCAAAAGGAAAAAAATTTTATTATGTATACTTTCTGTGCGGCCTGGTAACAATTGACCCACGGACCACTGGGGACCACTGCTTTAGAAGATGACACTTGTTGGAAACCGATTTGACACGTGTTCATGTCACGAAGGGCTTATGCAGCCTTATGAACACCCACGTTAAGTAATTTGTTTATCTGATTTTTCTTTCAATGATGTCTTTTTCTGAGAAAATTGAGAAAAAAACGTAACAAAAACCCTCGTAAAAAACTTCAAAGTCTTCCTCACGAGAGCCTATTTCCTTGGTTACCGCTGTGAGCCACTGTCATGAGTGATGTACAGGCGCACCGTCTGTCCTCTGACCCCACATTACCAGTACATTAACCTTCTCGGAGATGCACCACTTCAGCCCTAAAACCCCTGACCCCGAGTCCCCTCTCTGGACTCCAGGGGGTCCCTGTGTTCCTCTCGGAACCCAGCATGGCCACTGCATTGTGCTCACTGCCTCTTTGTGCGCGCTTCAGATCCGAAATACTCATCACGGACACCATCAAGCCCCCCCCCTCTGGTGTGAACACGTCAGGCTGTGGTTCCTCAGCATGAGATCTTTCTCAGCGGGACACATAGAGAGACAGATCGATAAAGAGTAGAGCTCGAGAGGAGATTGCAGGTACACCTCGTGCCTCCTAGCAGGCGAGCTGCAGCGTCCAGCTGCCGGAAATTAGTCGTTGGCTGGCCTCTCTTTCTGCCGGTGTCAGGCATGGACCCCTGATGAGAGATTTGTTGATATGATAACTCAATTAGTCTTTAGGCTCTGAGACAGGGTGGCGAAGAGCCAGAAGGAGGCCCTGCTCATGCTCCTGTGCCTGCTCCTTAACCTCTCCTCAGGGGATCAGAGTTAGCAGTGTAAATTGGTTAATTAGGCAGGCATTAAATTAAATAGCTTAAGTGTTAAAAGCAGGACAAGTTCAATACTGAGATCGACCTACAACATTCTCGAATTCTGTCCCCCTTCAGTGTGTTTCATGACGTCTCTGTCTCTTGATGATGTCTCTTCAATATCTTCAATCTTGGCATCGACAACTCATATTTATCTTGTTTGGCATTAGTGTCAATGCTTCAGCTTGTGAAAATGCTTTTTTGCTGAAGTAATGCCACTGACAATTCAGGATTCAATGCCTTTATAGAACTTCAATTGTCATAATTAAATTTTGCCAAAATAATATGAGAGAAAGAAACAAATAACAATAAAAAAGCTACTGTATATTGTTGCTTTAATGCTACTTATTGCAGCAATGCCACAGCACGAGGACGTCATGTATATTATATAAAATTATTTTCTAAAACATATTTCATTATGAAGATTTATGACAATGCTGTGAAAACTTCATGATAAGTTACAGAGTATTGTGTCGCAAGCCAGAAAGTCATCTATCTATCTATCTATCTATCTATCTATCTATCTATCTATCTATCTATCTATCTATCTATCTATCTATTGGCAGAAGAGCAGCTTATATATAACTTGTATCGATAAATGTTTACCACTTTCCCTTTCCCAATTTATGTACTGGATTTATTTATTTATTTGCTTGTTTATTGGTTTTGTTTTGTGTTTATTTATTTGCATGCTCGATGGACTCTGTTATTTATTTATTTATTTATTTATTTATTTATTTATTTATTCAAATACTGGAGGGGTTTAATAATTTTTTTGTTTGTTTCTTTGTTTATTTATGTGTTTATTTGTTTGCATGCTTTATGCATTATTTTATTAATTTATTTTTTTAATTATGAAATGAATACAAAAAGGATATTATATAAAAAAAAAATCCAAAATTAATTTATTTTTTATTTATGTATTTGCGTAATTTATGGATTCATGTGCTTATTTATTGAAATGCCGGAAGGAATTATTTGTTTGTTGGCTTGTGTGTTTGTTTATTTGCTGGATGGACATGCAGGTTATTAGACACTATTCATAGCACATTTCCGAAGGGGTGCACAAACTACTGACCTGGTATCGTTTTGTGAATTTTATTCAGAATTTTAGCCTTAAAAAAAAATTATTTTAGCAATTGAACGTCTGTAAACACGACGTTTTGCTAATCGTGCTTATCTTTCATTTATCCTCCATTTTATCAGGTTTATTTCTTGATGTTTTTATTCACAGACACCCTGTTTTCGATCTCCTCCTACACCAGACCTTACGCACCAGAAATAATTCAATTAATCAATTTGGCCTGTGGATCTCTGGATGCCTCATTGTGCTCGTCATTTGCATCACAAAATATAAGCGGCCGATGTGCTGGAACGTTCGTCTCTTTTCAGTTCAGGAGGCCTGGATGAAATATGCGGCATGGCGTAGGATTCCCCATGACTACTGAATAACAGCTCTCATCACCGCAGTGACTGCTGGATAGGAGATTATGGCTTTCTTCACACCAAAACAAACATCTCAATGAGTCCTGATCACTTAGATTCTGTGGGTAATTTTTTGGGTCGTCTGTTGTGTTTAATGCTGGAGAGAAATATCTCATATTCACAGTAATACACAGATTAGACTGCTTTTACATTACTATTTTATCTTTATTTACTATTTTCATTTATTTATTATTTATTTTTACATTTTGAATAAATATACCAATTTACCATGTCATTATGTTATATAATGTGTTTTCCTGATGTTGCACATAAAAACATACAGAGAATAAAAATCTGACATTTCCATGGTTCTATTGTTATTATTAATATTATTATTATTATTATTATTATTATTATTATTATTATTATTATTATTATTATTATTACTTAATCTTATTATTCAAAGTATGAAGTGTTTTAATTTAAACTATAAAAATAACAAAAAAATATTACACACACACACACACACACACACACACACACCACAGACACACACACACACACACACACACACACACACACACACACACACACACACACACACACACACATATATATATATAATCTGTGGCATTGCAACATGTCTATATACTGCTCATTTTTATACTGCTCAGTTCTGCACATACCTGGTGTAGTAGATCCTTTTGCCATGAAATAGTTGGACAAATACATTTGAAAACCGTGACATTCATTATACTCATACTATACTATATCACACTGTACTTCATATATATATAAGGGGAGATCTCACTAAATACTTGGCATTTTAGCCTATAGAAGCTGTTTTCAATACTGCAGGCAAATGTCCTGCATTCTCCAGTTGTATTCTACTAAAGAGGCTCAGAAATAATTATGTATGATCAAACCATTTGTATGATTAAACCATTGCTGAAACACAACCAGTCTAATGGTAGCCTTTAATTTCAGCACAGCACTGTTAATCCTTGATTTTAATGTCATTTATTTGTCTTTTTTTCTGTCTAACAATATTACTTTCCATTACATACTTCTACTTTTGATAAATTATTCTACATAGTTTAATAACTCGTCAAGCTCTTGTGTTTCAGCATGCTTAGCACTTTTTTATGCTAGGGTCTGGCGATAAAATATTAAACTCATCTTAAAAAGCCTCTTCGATATTTTAAAGGTAGTTCCTGAGCGATATGCTTTAGACGATGACATACACTGTGTTGCATCATATCAAAAATGTTCTGTTTGGTGTTTTTCAAAATGTTTGCGGCTACTACGCACACCATAAAATGTTCACTGATCACAGTATGATTCTATTGTCACATCACATCGATTTATTTTGTATTAAGACTTCATATTTCATCTGCAGTTCAAGTTGCATTTTTTTCGTTCTTGTTTTTCTTGTTTTTATTTTTCACGGTCACCATTACTGCTTTTGCTGACATCAGAGATAATCCTGCATCAGTATTTCCACCCTGTTACCTTAAACACTGTCATGCTCATGCTTCATACAAGTATTACCTGTAAACACAAAAACACATGAACAACATTTTTTCAAAAAAAAAAAAAAATGACAAAAAAAAAAAAAATGACAAAAAAAAAAAATATATATATATATATATATATATATATAGTATCTAATCGCTCCCACCAACCATTTAAGTATATTTTCCCAAGGAACAATACTATAGAAATGAATCTTGGATATATTAGAGTGTAGTCAATGTGCAGTTTGTGTAGCAGTACAGATTTACTGTCCTCTAAAAATAACTCAACATACAGCCTTCAATGTCTAAATAACTTTATACATATATAAATACATACATACAAAAATATTCAACCCCCTGGAATTGATCTGATTCAGTATTCAGTCAGTATTTTCATTGCAAATGTTGCACACGCCTACTCCTTCCCCCCCAAGCTCCATATTAAAATAGAATAAAATAGAATTCACCTTTTTTTTTACTAAAGTGAAAATATGATACTCATCTATCTATCTATCTATCTATCTATCTATCTAT
>JBCEWE010000142.1:6645000-6712500 GCA_039877035.1 Silurus lanzhouensis
CCCCTGTAGTTACTGCAGGTCTGCACATCTCCCTTATGCTTAAAGATTGGTACCAGCACACTCCTTCTCCATTCCTCAGTTGAGTTCACACTGTCTAGTTTTTGACAATCAAGCTCCACAAATTGTTTTATGACACCTTCCTTATTTGCGTCAGACTCCTTCTCATTTGCATATTCGGATTTATTAAATATCACATCTCGACTGTAGAACACCTTGATATCCTTTTGTTTTTGTCCTATACCCCAGAAGAATGCACTTCTTTGCTGTGGGATCCAGTTTTTTTTCGCTCATCATTGGGTATTTATGCACATACAGTACATCCAAATATATGCAGTGTCAGGATCTTCCGGGCACGCAGTGAGCAATTCCGGATCGGCGGCCATCTTGGCATTTTTTGCCGCGTCTATGTTTTGACCCTGGACTGTTTATTGGACTGTGTTTTTGCCTGTGCCCCATTAAAGCCTGTTTTTTTCCTTACTACCTGTGTGCATCCTGCATTTGGTTCCTCCCATCCAGTCCCTCACGCAACCAGTTACATCCAAGTCTCTGACACGCATTTGGTTCTTAACTGTCCAGGCTTCAAAAGGATTCATACCCTTCACAGTTTTTGTTTTACTTTTGTTTCTCAGATACACAGCTGTTGAAAGTGCTTCCGTCCAGGACTTTTGTGGTAGTTTTGCATCAGTTAACATTGATCTCACCGTCTTCATCAGTGTTTTCTTCATTCTTTCAGCTACTCCATTTTGTTCAGGAGTTTTTGGCACTCTGCGTACATGTCGAATGTCATTTTGTAGGAAATTTTGAAAATGTTGATGATATGATCCACCCTTGTCTGTGTATAAGGCTTTCAGCTGTCTTGCATTTTTTCTGCCATTGTTTTCCATTCTATAAACTTGAAAAACTGAAACTGAAAAACTTCACCTTAATAACATGCACCCACACATAATGAGTATTTTCATCATTGAAAGTTTTCAGACCCACTTAAGGACTTTGCATCCATTACTGTGCACTAGGTCGAGTGGTTCAACAGTTCTTTTAAGATCATGTGTTGTGAACTTACTGCGATTATGTTTTTCATAAGCACATGAATCACAAATGTCTACGTCTTGTGACACATCAAAATCAAAACCATCGACTAGACACTCATTATGCAGCTTCTTTAAATGTTGTTTGTGCCAATGAGGTGGCCATACCATCTATGCCAGATCTGTTCCTTAGTACCTATATACACATTCACATTTTCTATTACATGCATCTGTTCACTTTTTCTACAGTACACATAATAGAGACTGCCTTCTTTTGTTGCAGTAGCAATCAGATTTGATTTATTTCTGTGATGTAACATGAACTTGACCTATTTTTCCAGACTGTGTTGCTTTCGTTACACTCAGTAAATTGTATGACATGAACATACAACATATTATTCAGCTTATAATACTTTGTCTTATCATTAGTCAGTGTCATTTTTAGCCGCTCAATTCCGGATGAAGGAGCCCTGCCGGTTAGTTTCTTGTACTGGGCTCAAATAGGACAGGAGGCCACAAACTGGCGAACATCTTCCTTAATAGTGGGCCACCAAAAACTTTGCTGCAGGTGGACCAAGGTGCAAGGGGTACCCGGGTGGCAAAAAAGTCGAAAGCTGTCGCACCACTGGAGGACCTGGGAATGGAGCTAGTCCGGAACATAGAGTCTTCTCTCTTCTCTCGCAGTGGCTCTGTGCACCTTGCATTCAACAAAATCATTTAAAAAATAGCCCCCACCTGGCCTGCCGGGGGTTGAGGTGCTTGGCTGCTCGTAGATACTCCAGGTGGTGGTGGTCCGTCCGCACAATGAATAGGTGTTCGGCGCCCTCCAACCAAAGCTGCCATTCAAGCGTCAGCTTGACTGCCAGTAGCTCGCGGTCCCCAATGGAGTAGTTCTGTTCTGCGGGATTTAATCGGCATGAGAAGAAGGCACATGGGTGGAGGCAGTTGTCAGTGGCTCCTCTCTGAGACAGGATGGCCCCCAAACCATTGTCGGCGGCATCAACCTCAACGATAAATTGCCGGGAAGGGTCGGGCAGAGTAAGGATAGATGCAGAGGTGAACCGGGTGTTGAGTTCCAGAAGGGCCTGTTCCGCCTCAGGATTCCAAGAGAATGACTGATGAGTGGAGGTGAGTCGGTGTAGGGGGGCAGCGATGGTTCTAAAACCGCAGATGAACTTGCGGTAGAAGTTCGCAAAGCTAAGGAACCTCTGCAGTTGTTTGCTATTTTCAGGTTTGGGCCACTCCTCCACGATGAGGATCCGGGCAGGATCCATTTGAACATTTCCCGCAGATAAGATGAAGCCCAGAAAAGATGTGCTGGACACATGAAACTCACATTTCTCAGCCTTCACATACAACTGTCTCCGAAGTAGATTGGTGAGCACAGCGCGTACATAGCAGTGGTGTTCTTTCAGTAGCTGTGGGTAGATTAAAATGTCATCCAGGTAGACGAACACAAAACAGTGAAGCAGTTGAGGAGCTCAAAGGCCGAAGACATCAAGGGCAAGGGGTGCCAATTCTTAATTGTGATGGTCCCCAGTAGTCAGTGCACGGGCGTAGTCTCTTGTCCTTCTTTTCCACAAAAAAGAAACCTGCCCCAGTCGAGGAGGAGAAAGGGCGGATGATATCAGATGCGAGGGACTCCCAGATGTAATCAGTCATAGCCTCTTTTTTAGAACTAGTCAGGTGATAGAGGCGACCCTGGGGATATGTCGTTCCCAGCAATAGGTCAATTGCTCGTGCTGATCTGGGAGGGACTGCCGGCGAACGTCTGGAAGGAGAGGCGTCCCGAACCGCGAGTGCGCCAATAACCTGTTGAAATTAAAAATAAAGACATGGGGCTCCTTTTATATGAAATCAACATATGATGTATATTTCAACAGCACATCCTAGTGGTCACCACATATCTACCTGAGACACTCACCACAGCTTTAAACCTCCTTTTTGGCTTACCTTTTTTACTCCTTCCTGGTGGCTCCATCCTCAGCATTTTCCTACCAACACAGTTTAATAACACAAAAAAAAACAGAAACCTAACAGAGGAACATTCCGTTAAGAGTGTTTACCAACAAACCTACAGAGATTTTTGCAATGCTTTTCTCATACGCATCCAGTAGAAAATTAACAAATTATTTTCTGAGACGAATTGTTTTTCCGAATCACATTAAATCAAATCAAATCAAATCAAATCAAATTTTATTTGTCACATACACATACATACAGGGTACGACATGCAGTGAAATGCTTTTGACGACGGTCCGGCATGAGGGAATAAAATAGGGTAAAAAAGGAGAATAAAAATATAAATATAATAACAAAATTTAAAGAAAAATATAATAAGAAAAGAAGGCAGATAAATAAAGATGTAAAGATATATACATATATATGTATATATACATACATATACATATATATACACATACACTGAAAATGTACACAGAAAAATGTACACAGAAAATGTTTATGGCAGTGTGCAGTTAACCAGTAAACAACAGTAAACAAGTTAGGCATGGTTTTGATTGTCCATGAGTGTCCGTGTGCAGTAAGGTGTGGTGTAAAGTGTCCTTGTGCGGGATGGTGTGATATAAAAAAATATGAAATAAATATGAAAAAGAAAATATGAAAAAGAAATGGAATGTAAAGTGCACTGTGCTGTGCAAGTCCAGTGTATAATGTGCCGTAGCACGAAAAGTGTGGTTGTGCAGGGGGAAAAAAAAAAATGGTGATGATGGAGAGAGTGGGCCAGCTTTTTAGATCCAGTTTTTAGATCCTGGGTGTTCCCTGGTTTAAACTCCGAATGGCCTGCGGGAAGAAGCTCCTCCTCATTCTCTCTGTGTTCACCTTCAGGGAGCGGAAGCGTTTCCCCGAACGCAACAGAGAAAAGAGTCCATTGTTGGGATGGCTGAGGTCCTTCAAAATTTTCCTGGCTCTGGTCCTGCACCGCGTGCTGTAGATGTCCTGCAGGTCAGGGAGCTCGGTGTGGATGGTACGTTCAGCTGAACGCACCACCCTCTGGAGGGCTCGTCTGTCCTGCATGGTGCTGTTCCCGAACCAGGAAGTGATGCTACCCGTCAGAACGCTCTCGATGGTGCAGGTGTAAAAAGTCTTAAGCACCTGAGAGGGTAGTTTAAAGTCCCTTAAGCGTCTCAGATGGTACAGACGCTGCCGGGCCTTCTTCACCAGGGTGTTAATGTGACAGGACCAAGACAGGTCCTGTGTGATGTGAACACCCAGGTACCGGAAACTGTCCACTCTTTCCACTGGAGTCCCGCAGATGTTTAGCGGTTGGTATGACCGCTCCTGCTTCGTGCTGAAGTCCACGATCAACTCCTTAGTCTTGCTGACGTTCAGGAGAAGGTTGTTCTCCTGGCACCATCTCTCCAGGTTTTTAACTTCCTGTAGGTAGGCCGTCTCGTCGTTGTTGGAGATCAGGCCCACCACAACGGTGTCGTCAGCAAACTTGATGATGGTTGTGGAGTTGGAAGTGGCCACACAGTCATGTGTGTACAGTGAGTACAGCAGGGGGCTCAGAACACAACCCTGGGGAGCTCCAGTGCTGAGGGTGAGGGTGGATGAGGTGTGTTTTCCCACCCGTACAGCTTGTGGTCTGTCCGTCAGAAAGTTTGAGATCCATTGACACAGCGGCAGGCTGAGTCCCAGGACCTCCAACTTAGAGGTGAGTATGGAGGGAATTATGGTGTTGAACGCTGAACTGTAGTCCACGAACAACATCTTTGTGTAATTCCCATTTTTTTGGTCCAGGTGGCTGTTTGTAGTGTGGAGAAGATGTGCAATTGCGTCCTCAGTCGAACGGTTCTGACGGTACGCAAACTGTAGTGGGTCCAGTGTGACCGGTAGTGAGGCAGTGATGAAGTCTCTGACCAGTCTCTCAAAGCACTTCATCACTACTGAGGTCAGAGCTACAGGGCGGTAGTCATTGAGGCAGGCGGGCTGGGGTTTCTTCGGGACAGGGACAATAGTGGACTGTTTGAAGCATGAGGGGACAACAGACTGTTCCAGAGAAAGGTTGAATATCTCAGTGAACACCGGTGCTAGCTGGTCAGCGCAGGCTTTCAGAACCCGACCTGTGATTCCATCTGGTCCTGCTGCCTTCCTGGTATTCACTCTCTTGAATGCCCTCCTCACGTCATGCTCCGAGATGGTGAATGTGTTTAGCTCTCCGGCTCTCTCGGCGTGCACGCTGGTTGTGCCGCTAGCGCCGCTAGCGTGGTTAGCTGCAGCCTCGAAACGAGCGTAGAAGGTGTTTAGCTCATCTGCCAGAGAAGCGTCCGCATTCACCATTCTGGAAGATGGTGTTATATAGTCCGTTATTGTCCTTAGTCCCTGCCACAGGCTCCTGGAGCCACCTTGTTGGAACTGTGACTCTAGTTTCCTCCTGTAGCGCCGCTTTGCATCCTTCACCGCTCTGCGAACACTGTAAGATGCAGCCTTGTATTCATCCATGTCTCCGGTGGCGAGCCCCGTGTTGTAGGCAGCGGAGCGGGATCTTAGAGCGTCGCGGATGGTTTTATCCACCCACGGCTTCTGGTTGGGAAACGTTCGGATAGTGGTTTTTTGCACCGTATCATCCGTTAGTTTCCCGATGAATCCCACAACCGCTTCCGTAAACATGTTGACGTCATCAGAGCTGCGCCGAAACATGTCCCAGTCTGCGTCATCCAAAGCGTCCTGCAGAGCGGCCACCGATTGGTCAGTCCAGCGCACGACCTCCCTCTGAACCGGAGCTTCCTGTTTCAGCCTTTGTTTGTAAACAGGCATGAGGAAGATGGCGGCATGGTCCGATTTCCCAAACGGTGGACGTGATTGTGCCTTGTAGCTGTTCTTAAGTGTTGTGTAGCAGTGGTCCAGTGTTCTTTCGCCCCTGGTGGGGAAGGTGATGTGCTGATAAAAGTTCGGGAGTGCGCGCTTGAGGTTGGCACTGTTGAAATCTCCGACCACAATGAGCGCAGCGTCCCGATGCTGTGTTTGGTGAAGAGTTAGTGTCTCCTGTAAGTCCCATACTGCAGTGTCTGTGTCCGCTTGAGGTGGAATATAAACGGCACTGACTATGACCGAGCTGAATTCCCGAGGTAGATAGAAGGGCCGACATTTGATGGACAGTAGTTCCAGGTTTGGTGTGCAGGAGCGTGAAAGAGGAACAATGCTCGCGCTGTCGCACCAGTGTTTGTTCACCATCAGACACACACCACCTCCTCTTGACTTCCCTGAATCCAGTGTTCTGTCCATGCGGTAAACCGAGAAAAACTCGGCCGGCTGGATGGCGTGGTCCGGTACCGCTGGGTTCAGCCATGTCTCGGTGAAGCAGAGAAGGTTGCAGTCCCGAATGTCTCTCTGGAACTTGACCCTTGCCCTGAGGTCGTCGAGCTTGTTCTCCAGTGACTGGACGTTGGCTAACAGGATACTAGGTAAGGGAGCGCGGTGTGCGCGTGCCCTCAGCCTGTTCCTGACGCCGGCTCGTTTCCCTCGCGGACGCCGGTACGGGTCGCGTCCTTTGTTCTCCCTCAGGATCTCGCTCGGCCAGCATGGGTCCGGGTTTAAAAGCGGCGAAAGGTGAGTGCATTGTACACCAATAGATATAAGAGTGTCTCTGTCATATCTAATGGTGTCCATCTTGTGTAGATGGAAATAAAACTAGTTAAATAAAAATATTAAAATAAACAAAAAAGAAAAATCGTAGCCGGAGCAGTCGTGACGGCAGCCGATCTCACCGGCGCCATCTTGACATCTTTAAAGATTGTCAAGATGGCGCCATCTTTAAAGATTCATTCAGAATGAACTAATTGTTAATAAACGTCCCATCACTGGTCACAACTTGAAAATACGACAGACAAGAACTTTCCACCAAAAGATAATGATTCGCGAAAAAAACTTTACGAACAAAAGTTTGTGGACACCTAAACATAACACTGGTATGTGCTTCTTTTTGAAGATCCCATTCCACTGTAGAAGAGAAATACGTTCGTTTATGGATTTAAATCCTTCTGAAACACTCAGTGAACGGATCTGACTGCTTTTGTCATAGAATTCCACTAGAGGGCAGTCACCAAATCTTTAGAATTTTCTTAAAATCTAAATTCTTTGAATTCTTAAAATCCGTTGACTGCTCTACAGCAGGAGAGCTTTCATTCCAACCCAAATTTTTATGGCGCTGGCTTTGTGCAGAGAAGCATTGTTGTGCAGAAGCAGAATTTTGTCCTTGTTCAAGTGACTTTTTGGGAACAGTTTGGTTTAGAACTATATATGGCTAAAAGAAAAAGTCAGGTGTACCAAAACATTTGTCCATACAATGTGTTTATGGAGAGACAAGGTCAACTGGGACTTTGAAGGCTGAAACTGTAATGCAGTCAGCCACTAGAGGGCGGCAAAGTCTTTTCAGCTTCACTTTTATGCTCGGATAATTTTTACTGATTGGGTCTTAAAGTGAACAAATCTTTATTCAAGTCATTTCATTGATTTGTTTTACTTGAGCTAAATAAAAATAAAGTGTTTTAATTTTAATAGCCCAAATTCCCCCAACACGCCGACTTATGCAAATTTCGGATAAAATTCCCAATAAGAAAAAAAATTACAATGCAAGCTTTACAGCGATAAAACGGATAAATGGTTCCATAAAAAATTTATAAGTTTAGTGCCTAGACGCTCGTTCTTTATCATTGTAAGTTCATCCTTAATGAGCGAGCCAGTGGCGAGCAAAGCAAGGAAAAACTCCCTGAGACTTCATGAGGACAAAACCTTGAAAGAAACCAGATTTAAAAGGGAACCTGTTCAATGACGGATGATTAAATGCAGAATTGTTTATCCAAACTGTAGTCCTAAACTGTTGTAGTAGACTGTTGATATTAATTACAGTCCAAATCCATCATCAAAGTTCTTGAGTTGCTCAGTAAAAGGTTGTTCTCCACAAAATGAACAAATCACTTACTGCATCTCCTCTTCCATCTGCCATTTTGAATATATGATACAATATCTCAAAACAACAAAGAGATACAAAGACAACAGTTAAATGGAATCATGGACAACGCTTTGAGAGTTTGGGACATGGTGGTTGGGACATGATACTGCAACTTAACTGGTTCAAATAGCTTATAAATATCTGTCTACTGTAGTGGACGCTGTGCATGAAATGATTAGGTCACCTTCTAAATCTTTCCACACAGTATGAACTAATCATTCTCGGAGGCAACTCAATCATCCAGAGTGACGTCTAAATAAATGGTTTACTTTCAAGTCTCATCTCTTAAAGTAAATTGAAAATGACTCTCAATGACTCATATGCAATGTGCTCGACTCTCCAGTACACACTTGTGGATAAGCAATGTCTTATAATCACTGTATCCTGTTTATCCAGATGAATCTGATACCATTGAAGTTTTCTTCCTTGAGTTGTGTTAATCGCCATGACAACTGGCCTGCTCATTTGGGATACATTTAAAGGTAAAAAAGCAGAATAGAAATAAAAGGTTTAACAGTCTTTTTTCTTGAAACACTGTATAACCATTGTTATATGCCAACGAAATACTGGGAAACAAAACAAAACTGGAGGAACACAACTGAACAGGATACTGAACACAACAACTCCAAGATATGCTTTCCCTAGTTTGAAGTAAAAGATGTCCTGCAATATATATATATATATATATATATATATATATATATATATATATATATATATATATATATATATATATATATATATATATAATATATAATTTCTTATTTCTTATTATATATTTCATATGTGTGTGTCAAAGTTCTAACATCTTCATCACCGTTATCACACGTGCTAATCACTTATAATGACAATTAATGAATTCTTTTAATTCAGGATAGAATGTACATCTTGTAGGGGGAAAAATTTTAAAATCTGGATGGAGGATGATTACTCAAGAGAAATCTTGATAAAAGGAGGTGTTTAAATG
This sequence comes from Silurus lanzhouensis, assembly GCA_039877035.1. Lineage (NCBI taxonomy): Eukaryota > Metazoa > Chordata > Actinopteri > Siluriformes > Siluridae > Silurus > Silurus lanzhouensis. The sequence goes on from JBCEWE010000142.1 coordinate 6,653,966, forward strand.
ACAAATCGCACACACACTGGGGTCACACACTGGAAAAGGGAAAGTTTTCCACAGCACATAATGAGAGTTTTATTTTAAGAAATAGAAAATATGCAGTATAATCAAATACAAAAAAATTACAACCAAAAGAACACAAAACAAACAGGAAGTGTGCAACAAACAACAAATTACATATAGCCTTGTTTCAAACTTTCATAGTGTATTGTTTTTGTAAGACGAAATGGTGGACAAAATACACAAACTATGTATTTGAGTTAAAGTAGAGATACGCTGTAAAATATGACTCCAGTAAAAGTGCTTTGAATTTAATAAATGTACAAAAGTATTTGCCTTCAAATGTTATTAAGTATTCATGGTGCTATGATTTATTATGGCTCTAATGTTCCTATTAGCATTTTGAAAACAGGACTCTTTGCTTAATTAACTCAGTTTACCTAAAAAGACTCAACACTTAATTACTGATTGATATCTCTAAAAAATATCATGAGCGAAAAATCTTCATTTCAACCACTTAAAAAAAAAGTGCAGTTTCTTCCTTTATTTATAAAAAATAGTGCAGTTTCTTCATTCATTTATAAAAAATTGTGCATTTTCTTCATTCATTTATAAAAAATTGTGCATTTTCTTCCTTCATTTATTTGTCTCTAAATGTTCTGCTTGCTGTTGAATTGACACTGAACTGTATGTTGGTGATCAGTACAGTAGATGCACCAAGCGCCAATCAAAACAAGTTTAAAACAGAGCACGAGCTCGACACTGATTGGTGACTTGCTGCGTATTTGACCAGTTAAGTTTAATCCTCATAAATAAAAAAACGACTGATATTTCTAAATGTATTTGTGTAAAAAGTCAGATATTCAACTTTGAAATGTAGTGAAGTTAAAGTGTCCCCAAATAGAAAAATAATTCAGTAAAGTACAGATATGTGAAAATGCTACTTAAGTACAGGACGAATTTCATTTACTTTCTTACTGCCCACTACTGGTAAGACATGACAATATTATATGTGTGATAATCAAAAAACAACCACTGCTGAAAGAAAGAAAGAACATGGAAAAACAATGTAGTAAAGAGTTTGAGACTATATTTCAGCTACACTCTATAAACAAAAGTTTCGTTACACCCGTTTTTCCAGCCACATGTTTTTCCCTGAACTGTTACCACAAAGTTGGAGGGACACAAATGTACATGATGCTTTTGGAGGCATTTAGTAAAATTGAATTGTCCCTTCACTTGAACTCAAGAGACCCAAACCTGTTCCAGCATGACATTGCCCCTGTGCACAAAGCCAGCTCTATGAGCATATGGAAGATATAGAGCTCCAACCCTATTGAATACCTTTGTGATGAATGTGAACGTTGACTGCACCCCAGGTCTCCTCACCTCAAATACATCAATACCTGACTTTACTAGCACACTTGTGGTGGAATGAATCTCCAAAAATCTCCGCAAAATCTAGTGGAACATCTTCCAGAAAAGTGGAGGTTACTATAACAGCAAGTTGGGACTAAAAGGGGGACAGGATGTTCAAAAATAATTACACACACACCAATCTTACTTTCAGGTGTCCACAAATGTGCCCATATAGTGTCAAATTTTAGTGTCACATATTTCACAGGCAAAAACATTAAGGTGTGGAACAATATTGTGAAAGATCCAGAAACAACAGCTAAAAAGAGGAAACAGAAGAACCAAAAAAAAAGCAAATAATATAGACTGTAAATGAGACTATGGTAGAGACTAGAAATCTAAAACTTAAATATTGTTGCCAATCAAGGTGAAATAAGAAGCAAGAGTCTGGGGATGAGAAGAATGATAGCTGATGTGATGTAAGAGGAAAGATGATAGGGCTTTGCCCTGAGAAAAGTCTTTAACCTTCAACTGCTATACTCATATAATCAGTAAACTTCTGAAATATAGGATTTTATATATATATATATATATATATATATATATATATATATATATATATATATATATATATATATATATGTGTGTGTGTGTGTGTGTGTGTGCAAAACAGCAAGAGCAATTGCAGATGAATGAATAAAATATATATTATGTGAAATACAGTGAGTTAATGAATATTAGTTGATTCATTGTTTCAGTGCTCAGTGCTGATTAATAGTTTATCCAACACTATTGTGGAAGTACAGTGTGTTATCTACATTGATGAGATCATGTGAGAAGATTGATTATTTTGCTGATACATATGGACTGCTTATACCACCATGATGTTACAAACTGGGGAAGAACTTACGTCACAGGTTTGGTTAGAAGATGGTGGTGGTGAATGAGAAGTTGATAATAATAGAAATAGAGAAATGTGGGTTAATTAAGTCTTGGAAAAAGGTTATCAAAGACCACGAACAGACTGTGATTTGTTTCTGATCCAGCAAACAGCACAGAGGACGATAGTAACAATAACTGCAGCACAAACCAAAGCAATAATGATTCTGTGTGTTTTGCGTCGATCATCTGTATGGTCTTTGTTCTCCCAGACAGATGTGGTGTGATCTGCAGGTACGGTGGTGGAGGAGTATAAAGACAGAAGAGTAGGAGAAATTTGGGAAGGTTTTAGTAACTGATCATTTTTAAGGTTTATAATACTGCAGTTCATCAACCAGGAGGGACTGAAGCACTTGATGCTGGAGGCACTGGGTACTTTATCTTGGTGCTTTACTAGCCAGTCTCGAAAGGGTAAAATTTTATGGTTACACCTATAGGGATTTTGAGACAGCACTAGATTTTGAGAGTTGGTTAGCGAAACTAAAAGGTCTTCTGGTAAATAGAGTAGAGAATTATTCTGAAGCTCCACTGTGGTTAAGTGAGAGAGACCATGGAGGAGCTTCCCAGTAAGGTTCTGAATCTGGTTGTTACTCAGTGATATGTTAGCCAAATTATTAAGACCTCTAAACACTCCTTCCTCAAGGCTTGTCAGGTTGTTAGTTTGTAAAGAAATTCCTTTCAGCTCAATTAATCCATTGAAGGCACCAGGGGAGATGTACGAGAGCTGATTCCTGTTGATCTCTAGAATTTTTAACTGAGTCAATTTGCTGAACACGTTGTCCTCGAGGTGAGTTAACTTATTGTCATTTAGACATAGCTCCTGGAGCAAGGGCATTGGGCCGAAGGTGTTGGGAGACAGTGTGTGCAGCTGGTTGTTGAAGACTAGGCAAGTTCAGGAAGATACCTTTAGGAAGAACAGTTAGCAAATTGTTGGAGAGATCGAGCTCTTTCAGCTTCTTTTGATTGGTGAAAAGTTCAGCAGGTATCTGCGTGAGGACATTGTTCTGCAAATAGAGCTTTTCCAGCTTCTGCTGATTGGTGAAAAGTTCATCAGGTATCTCCCTGATGACATTGTTCTGCAGATGCAATTCCTTCAGGTTCACCGGGTGGTCAAAAATATGACGTGAAATCACCTTCAATTTGTTCTGTTTTAGGGACAAGACCTTTAGATTTCGAAGTCCTCGGAAGGTCCCTGGGTGCAGATTTGTGATGCTGTTTTCCTCCAATATGAGGGTCCCCAGGCGAGTCACACCCTGAAATGCCTCCTCTGGAATAGAAGTCAGCTTATTTTTACTCAGGTATAAGGTTTTCAGGTTTTGAAGAGGAGTAAGCAGGGATGGGGGTAAAGAAGATAGATTGTTTGCTGAAAGTGTTAAGCTGAGTAGGTTTTGTGTCTGGTCAAAGGTGTGAGGTTGCACCTCCGTTATTCTTGCATCAGTAATGTTCAACACTACGAGATTCTTATAGAATGCTTCAAAATGATCCGGTTCAAGTGAGGTGATGTTAGTATGGGTAATCTCTAAAGATTCTGTTCTTGGGGGAATGGGGAAAGGAAAATCTCTAATTGTATATCCAGTACAGGAAACTTTGGTTTTATTGCACCTGCAATGATTTGGACATTCAGAAACAACTGCATTTACAGCACAAATGCAGAGGATTAGAAACTGGACAAGATCCATGAAGTCCTGAAAAAGAAGAAGGAACAGTTTATATATATAACCAAGGTAATGACAGTTTCTACTCTACATTGATTAAAGTAAATACAGTTTTTATAAATGTATAAGCAATTGACCCTTGTGGAAGCTTTTCATGCAAAGTTGTGTTGATCTTTGTTAATGTAGTATTGAAGTGTACCATTCGGTTCAATTTTAGATTGGAAAAAACTCAAATCAACTCTTTTTGGCTTTTCATTAACATGTTCCTTGGTGTTTAGGATGTTCAAGAGTCAAATACTCAAATACTGTTCAGATCAGATACTCTAAGACTTTTACTCAAGTCATATTTGAACTGGTGAATTGCAGTGGTGTACATTTGCTGTAATGTTTCTATAATTGTACATTATATTTTTTTATTTATTTATTTGACAGGGACAGTGTACATTAATTAACATTACTGTAAATGCACCAGAATTAGCCAAAGGCTATTTTTTATCCGTTGTCCCTGGACAGATCTTAAAATTGTCAACCTAAAAACAAAGAATTACAGAGAACAATACAAATATATAAAAAATAGTAAAACAGATATAATTCTTCAAATCTTATTGATAAATACAATATACAAGTTTACTATAAAACAGCAAGTTGGGTTAAGGGAAAAACACCTATTCTTATTAATGCTGACATATCTGATGTACTAAGAACCAGTTTTTTAAATGCTTTTTAAACAAAGTGTATGTGGTGAGTTTTTTAATGTTCTGAGGTACAGAGTTCCACTCCTTTGCAGCTGTAACTGAAAAGGCACTCTGACTAAATACACTTTTCCTCAGAGGAACAACACAGTCTCCTCGGACTGACCCTCGTGTTACTCTCTGTGTGGTATTTTTAATGTTTACAAACTGACTAAGTGGCGGAGATGACAGACCATGGATGATTTTATATAACAGACAAAGGTTTGAATACTTAATGACATTTTCCCAATTTAAAAACGTATGCATTTGTAAAATGGCACAGTGATGATATCGTAATGTTTTTTTATCCACAATTTTGATTGTCTGTTTGTAAAGTGACCCCAAAGATTTTAATGTTGTTTTTTTTTTTTTTTGCCTGTTACCAAGTTGTAAGACAGTAAGTGATGTGAGGCATAACCATGCTATACATAAACATTTTAGCTGCCTGCAGTGACAGGTTGGATCTTATGAACCGAAAATTTGCAATATTAAATTTGACTCGATTGCAGACCTTTTTTATCTGTGATTTAAAAGTTAGTTTAGAGTTAATTATGATACCTAAGTATTTGAATTCAGACACACTTTTTATTCTTTCCCCTGTCACATAAATATCTGACTGATTATTTGCAATGTTTGATTTAGAAAAAAACATTGAAACCGTTTTATTTACATTAAGTTTTAAGCAGGATTGATTTAGCCATTCAGAAACTTGGACCATCGACTGTGTAAGTTTTTCAGCTACTTGTTTCGTGTTTTTATCATGGGTATAAATGACTGTGTCATCTGCATACATCTGAATATAGACATCTGCACAAACTGAAGGGAGATTGTTTATATAAAGTGAAAATAGAAGTGGCCCCAAAATAGAACCTTGAGGAACCCCTGTGGACATGACGAGGGGTGGTGAGTGGTAATCACTGATCCTAACTGACCGATTCGATAGATATGATTCTATCCATTTTATTGCATCTGAGGAGAAATTGAATTTGCTTAGTTTGGTTAATAATATTTTATGGTTTACAGTGTCAAAAGCTTTTTTTAAATCGAGAAACACAGCTCCAACCACACCACCTTTATCCAGTAAATGCTTGATATTTTTAATGAAAAAACAATTAGCAGTTTCTGTGGAGTGTTGAGTTCTGAAACCAAATTGCATTGGATGAAGAGAAAATTTAGTGGTATTTAAATGTGTTATTGTTTGTTGTGAAATTAGTTTCTCTGCAACTTTTGAAACTGTATATATAATGCTAATTGGTCTGTAATTGTCCACTGACAATGGATCTCCATTTTTGAGAATTGGAACAACAGCAGCTGACTTCCACACACTTGGAAATACTGCCTCGGTAAAGGAGAGATTGACAATTTTGACAATTTTGATATAGATATCAACAAAAATGCATATTCTAACTGAGGAAAAAGTTAGAACACCCCACCCCCTGATAGCTTGTGTTAACCCCTTTAGCTGAAATAACTTCAGTGAGATGTTCCTTGTAGCCATCTACCAGTCTCTGATATCGGTCTGAGGAAAGTTTGCCCCATTCCTCAACCCAGAATTCTTTCAGCTATGAGATGTTTTGATGCTGCATCTCCTCTGTTCCGGTGTCCAAACCATTATATCTTACACTCATTTGTCCAAAGAACATTATTCCAGAAGTCCTGGTCTTTGTCTACGTTTTCTCTGGCTAACTTCAATCTGGCCTTCATTTTTTTCTTAGAGAGCAAAAGGTTTCCCACTTGCACATGTACCATGACATGCACTTTCACATCAACAGTAGCAAGAGCCTGCTGTAGGTACCGTCATTACATTTTAAGGTTTTTGGTGACTACTTTAGCATCTTGTGGTCAGCTCTGGGGGTGAACTTGCTTGGACAGCCAGACCTGGGCATGTTGGCAGTTGTTTTGAATGTCCTCCACTTGTAGACTATTTTACAGACAGTGGAAGGGCTGATATAAAATTCTTTTAAGATCTTTTTAAATTCCTTACCAGATTCATAAGCTGCTACAATCATCTTTCTAAAGGCCTCAGACAGCTCTTTCAATCTCACCATGGTGTTCAAGATCATTTCAACAGTCAGGAGCACACCAAACTAAATATCTGAGGTTTAAATAGGGCACCTAAAAGCCTCCTTCAGAAAGCTGAGTAACGATGTTCTAATCATGTGTACCTGATGTGAAACACCTGTGTGTGATTTTAACCATTTTAAGGGAGAATAAATGTGGGGATATTAAAATTTATTCCTCACAAGAATATTTTTTAAGTACATATTACAGAAAGTCTGAAAATGATTTTCTTCAGTTTAATAGTTTATATTACTTGAATCTCTCAGTATTGTTAAAATTTATATTAAATATCGATATGTCCAAATATGTTAAAACACAAACAGGATTTCATAGAGTGTTCTAATATTTTCACATCGCTGTGTATCATATATACAATTTATATCAATGTCCCTTGTTGAAGACTCAAACTGATTAGAACTCAACGCAACACAACACAGTGGGAGACAACTGGGATGACATTCACCCAGATTAAACAGATATAAATAATTATTGGATTTAGTAACTACTAATTTTCCCAAAGAATTAGCAAATTAAGAAGGTTAATATAATCTCCTGTAGGAGCTCCAGCACTTTCATCAATCAGTTTGTATGCCCAAAGGTTTTGTGTGATGAAGCTCTATGATGTTTATGCAGCAGCAGGGTTCAGGAGAAACTCTGTCTCATTTCACTGTGTACTACGTCAGATATATTTGGTTCACATGACAAGAAAATCTTCTTGACTTGACTTAAAATTTAATACAGCATCTGACAGAAGCTCTTGTCCAGTTTTATTTACAATTATGTCATTTCTACACTGAGCAGTTTAGAGGTAAGGGCCTCACTCAAGGGCCCAGCAGGATTTGAACTCATGACCTTCCAATGTTACTACTTTCTTCATCTAATTTTCAAACTAACTACAGTAAAAACAAGTTCAGCATTGCCATGGTAAAACATGTCTAGCAAACAGGAAACTAATTTCGCTAGTTTGATTGCACTCAAGCCATTTCCTTCCTCATGATAAAATCAAACCATCTATTTTCAGTCTTTAGTTGAATCTTTGTTTTTTCTTCAGAAAGGAATTAAAACTGACTTGAAACTGATTTCAAAGCAGTCGAGGATATAAATATGTACATTTAATAAAGCAAAGACAATATGCTAATGATAACATCTGTAATCAAAATCCCCAGAACTGAATTACTTTTATTTCTCATATGACTTGGAGGATTTTTATCACTTAAGGACTTATAGACCACACTTTGTTTTCCCAGTGATTTGACGTGCACTTAAAACACACTCACAAGTAATAAAGAGTATATGATGAGAAATAAAGAGTATATGATGAGAAATAAAGAGTATATAATGAGAAATAAAGAGTATATAATGAGAAATAAGGAGTATATGATGAGATGAGACTGTATTCATCACAATGTGATTTAAATGCGAGTATCAGTGAAAAAGTTGAGAATAAAAGAAGCGCATTTGGCTTTCAGTACCGTAGTCCCTTATTCTGCTCTTATAAAGTTAAAATCATGTTTTGGTGATAAAATACCATTTAATTCTGCTTAATATCCTCCATTTCTTCTGTATGCATCTTTACTGTACAGTGTGTAGGACACTTTCGCTTTTCTCAGTGTTGCAGATTAACGTGTGTTCAATTCCGATAAATATCAGCATTCACAACAACAACCGAAAAACAAAACAAAGTGTGCACGAGACTCACCTGGAATCAATCATACAAGAAACAAAAAAGGATAAAAATCCATAAATAGTGCCGCTATTCCAGCTGTTGCTCAGATGCGAAGTCTGCCAGCTCAGTCGGCATGGTTAATTAGGGCTTTCCCAGAAATGTTGCGTCGTTACAATATACAGTGTAATCAAATTGAAAAAAAAAAAAAAATGACAGCCAAAAGAACACATAACAAACAAGAAGTACACAACAAACAATAAATAGCCTTGTTTCAAACTTTAATAATGTATTGTTAAGGTGGACAAAATACACAAACTATGTATTTGAGTTAAAGTAGAGATACAGTGTAAAATATGTCTCCAGTAAAAGTTAAAATGCTCCCAATAAACTTTCACTTAAGTAAAATTACAAAAGTATTTGCCTTCAAAGTGATATCATTTATTATAGCTATAATGTTTATATTATAATTTCTGACACAAAACTCTTTTACTTAATCAAGTCAGTTTATCTGAAAAAAGATTTTGTGTCTGGTCAAAGGTGTCAGGTTGCACCTCCATTATTTTTGCATCAGTAATGTTCAACACTGCAAGAGATCAATCTCTAGAGATTCTGTATTTGGGGTAATGGGGAAAGAAAAATCTGGTATTGTATATCCAGCACAGGAAACCTCAGTTTTATTTCACCTGCAATTATTTGGATATTCAGAAACAACTGCATTTACAGCACAAATGCAGAGGATTAGAAACTGGACAAGATTCCTTCCTGAAAAAGAAGAAGGAACAGATATTTTTTTTGTATATATATATATATATATATATATATATATATATATATATATATATATATATATATATATAGTGTGTGCATATATTAAGGTTGTCAAAATCAACGTTAATAACGCATTAATGCAAATTAATTTAAATGTTATTTTATTGCATGATTAATGCAGCGCATGTTTCTGTTTGACCAATTTTAAAAGAAAAAAATAAAATAAAAAAAAAAAAAAAAATATATATATATATATATTATATATATATATATATATATATATATATATATATATATATATATACAGTGGAACCCGGTTATGTCGATGTCCTAGGGGGTCGCCAAAAAGCATCGAGGTAACCGATGATCGAGATAAACAAAAATCAAAATGGCGGCAATATATTAACGTGCTTGAAATTTCTTTATGTACATGATGTGCGTTAATAAATGAGAATGTGCATGCACGTGTTTTTGAAGGGTTTTTTACACAACAGTGTTGCCGCGATTTGTTTGATGAAGGCATGTACATGTTTATCTGTCAGGAATCCACCTGCCACGCCCCCTTCGGCCCCCTTCAGCGTGTCAGGTGCTGAAGCTCCCGGGTTCAATCGCGCACATATGGTGCTTGTTTATCATCATCACCAGCTCCTATTTAAACTTCCACACTCTCACCGTCCGTTATTGTTGGTATATGTTGGTTCACGACGGTCGTTGTTATCGCGCATGCGTATCCCGGTACGTGCCTTCCCACCGGCACTCTCTCAACGACTGCGCTTTTCTTCCCAAAGCGCGAGTTCTTCTGCGGCTGCACCGAGATAACCCACGTTAAATGGCAAATATTTTCCCCCCTTGTGCTCGAGATATTAGGGTTCGGCGACATAAAAAAAGAATTAAAAAAAAAAAATTGTTTATCGATATAACCGATAAACAATGCTTAGAAAAAGCGAGAATTTGCCGGTTCCACTTCAAAAAACGTCCACTTAATAGGGTTGTCGAGGTAACCGAGGGTGAGATAACCGGGTTCCACTGTATATATATTTATATTTATATATATATATATATATATATATATATATATATATATATATATATATATATATATATACAAATAAATATAAAATCGCTATTAATACACATTTATCTGTTTTTAATGTACCATAAACTAATACTCAAGTTTGTGAAAGTTTAATCAACATGAAAAAATGTATGCAAGTGCATGTTTATTATTAGTGAAACCAAAATCAACATCGAGCATGAAGACTGTCAGGGATTCACCTGCCACGCCCCCTTTGGCGGCTGTCAAACTTCGGGTTTCCCCAAAACACCTGCTCGCAATCGGGCTTCATGGAGAACACCTGGGGCTCGTTTCACTCGCTCATCCCCAGCTCCTATAAAAACTCCACATTCACCCACACTCCCTGTCCGTTATTGTAGGTTCATGGTGGTATGTGTTTGTGTGTATGCTTCTCCCGCTACATACCTTCTTCTCCCGGACTCCTCGCTCTCTCCACGGCTGCGTTTAACTTCCCCAGCGCACCTCGGACTACCGACGCTTATCCGTCACTGCCTCCGCGCCGCACTTCCTCCATAACGCACCGTGGATATTATTACTGGACTGCCTTTTGCCGGATTATCCCGATCTCTGCGGGTATTTTGTGTTGGCTCTGCCTTTTTGTTTAATAAACACATGTGCTTCTATTCCGGTTTCCGCCTTTATATCCGCCGCGTAACAAAGACAAAATATTCTTGTAAATGTTTTTAAGTAATTATGCTGTTTTAAATTACATAAAATCACCAGGACACCAAACGGAACTTTTTACTATGTTTTCACATGTACGGTTTTAAATGCCGGATTTGTGCATCATGGTGCATTTACTAAACTAATTGGTAAACTACAGAGGAATAGTGAACAGCAGCTAACAGTAACAGAACTTTTGTATTGAGTAAGAGATCAAAGACTATAATACAATTTCTAAAAAGTACTCAGTTATTTCAGAGTATAGAGACAGGTTATTGTTCTTTATCTTCTTTTGGCTGCACCCATTAGGGGTCCCCACCGTTAACATTCTTCTCCATATGATCAAGTTCTCTTCATCTGCCTCTTTCGAATGATCCACCTGATGTCTTCCTTTACCACATCTATAAACCTCCTACTTGATCTTCCTCCATCATCAGCAGGACAGAGGAGCCCGGGGTGGCTCTGAGGCCAAGGCCATAGAACCTGACAAAGTTCAGCGGGGTGGACCAACCCGCAGTGTCACAGACGTCCCGGAGTGACACTCCAGTGGACCCAGCCGTAGAGGCCGCCACACTCCGGCGGAGCGAGCCCTGACCGCGGTCGGAGCGGGGACCAGAATTCCCAGCCGAACAGCTTCACCGACCACCTCCAAGGACTCGTCCTGTGGAGATAAGCACCCAGTGCTCGCACTGGACACAGCCGGGCCTCATAACCCTGGTCGGGGGCTATAAACAGAGGAGGGCAGAATGCCTGTAACATGACACATCATGTGGGAGCACCCAGCCTTGTGTAAAGTAACACTCTGGGCAACTCCAGGCGGGACGAGGCAACTGCCAAGTCCCAGACAGGCACCCCGAGTCGTGTCCCGGGCCACAGCCTCCGGGCGGTGTGGAGGAAACGTGTCACCAATGGGACCTACCCAGCGAACAGGGAAACCCTCAGGGTCGAAGGGGTTAACCCTGCGGCAAACTGTACCTGCAAAAAACCCAGAACTGAACTGACCAGGCAGTTAACTGGGTCCAAGTCATGGTACTCACACCGTGACGCGAACAGTCGCCATTGTGCGGTGTACGACCTCCTCGTGGAGGGAGCTCTAGAGTGGAGAAGGGCCTCACCACCCCGGTAGAGAGAACAGCCGCTATGAACCATGCCCCCTCAGGTGCCACAGCCTTCACAACTCCGGGCGGGGGTAAACCAGGGTGAACCATCGAGGTGCTACCAGGAGGAGACAGACTTCCTCCTGGCAAACTCATTCCAGAACTCCCAAGAGCAGCGTGATCGGGGGAAAGGCGTACAGGCGTAGCCTCGGCCAAGACCGTCCCATGGCAGCCACTGCCTCGACAGGGCATCTGCTCAGACATCCAACCATCCCGGGATGTAAACAGCTCTAAATGAGAGGAGGACCCCCTGGTGTTTGATGTCCAAGACCACCACAGTATAGTCCGAGTGGACCAACACATAGCGATCTCTAAGGACTGGGAGGAAGTGTTGTAACCCCAACAACACTGCCAGCATCTCCCGGCAACCTATGTGCCACAAGAGATGTTGGCCGCTCCACAGACCCTGGGCGGAGTCGACACTCATGACCGCTCCCCTCATCAGTGGTCAGTGGCGCGTTCACGCACTCTGTGAAGGCACGGGGTAAGAGTGCTAGGCCGAACGGAAGGACTGATATTGGTAAGCTTCGCCCCGAAAGCAACCTCAGGAACCTCCCGTGTGCGGTGAAGGACGGCTGCATGGGAGCATGCAACCTCCAGATCTAGTATGACAAATCAGTCCTCGGACTTGACCTGAGACATGACCTCTCTAAACGAGAAACCTGAACCCGAGCCTCAAAAGTCAGTGGTTCAAGGAGTGGAGATCCAGAATGGGATGCAACCCACCGTCCTTCTTCGGAACAATGAAGCACGGGCTGTAGCAGCCTGACTCTCTGAACAAGGAGGAGGGAACCACCTCGATTGCCTGTTTCCCCAGGAGAGCACGCACCTCCCGTCCCAGGACCAGAGCCTGCACGGGTCCCACCAGAGTGGGACACACCCAGTTGAAGCGGGGAGGAGAAGACGCGAACTGAATCGCGAAGCCCTTCTCCACAGGACGCAGGACCCCCGAGAGACTCCAGTCAGTCCTCCAGACTGACAGAAAGTCTCCACAGGGAGAACCAACCCCTTGGGGCTGGCCCCTGACCCACTCAGAGTGGCTGGAGCGGTGCTCTGCAGCCGACTACACCTCCTGAGAGGCGGCGGATCCCCCCATCCGCAGCGATCATACGGGCGGAATACGGGGAGCAAACTGCTGGAGAAAGTTGCGCCCTGAACACGACCCGTGGCAGGGCCAGCAGACAGTCCTCTTGAATGGATGGGGGTCATTCGCAACAAAGTTTCGGGTGGAATATGGGAGTTAACCGCTAGAGGAGGCAGTACCTGAACACCCTGTAGCAGGGCCGACAGACCGGCCTCCCGGTGGTGCCGGGGAGGGACGAGCACCATAGCATGAGGTGTGCACCGCCCTCCAAGATGCAAGCCATCAGGCCTACGCACCACAGCCCGTTCACTAGAGGCGAGGACGATCCTCAGGCCGTCCAGCCCCTCCTCGGGCTTAGAGTGACATGCAATGCTTCGCAATAGCATGATCAATAGCGAGTTTGGGGAGTGTGACTATACGGGATACAGGACTCACATCTGTATGATTGTGTACCTGAATTTTAACTGTTCTGGTTTGTCCTTCAGATCCAGGGAAAGTATTAGTCACTTTACCTACTGGCCAACATGCTCGTGGAAGTTCTGGGTCCACTATGAGTACCACCTGGTCCAGATAGAATGTACATCTTGTGGGAAAAATAATGTTGAAAGGATAATTACTAAAAACCTTGATAAAGGACATGTTTTAATGACAAATCGCACACACTGGTGTCACATGCTGGAAAAGAGAACATTTTCCACAGCAAGATATTTAACTTTAAAATGTAGTGAAGTTAAAGTGTCCCCAAATGGAAATACTTCAGTACAGTACACATATGTGAAAATGCTACTTATGTACGGGGACGAATTTCATTTACTTTCTTACTGTCCACCACTGGTAAGACATGACAATATTATATGTGTAATGACAATAAAAAAACAACCACTGCTAAAAGAACGAATGTGACAAAATCATGTAGTAAAGTGTTTTAGGCGATATTACAGCTACACATTTGGTATAAATGTGAATGCTAACTGCATCCCAGGCCTCCTCACCTCACCTACATCAATCCCTGAATTTAATAACACGCTTGTGGTGGAATGAATTTCCACAAAATCTGGTAGAACATCTTCCCGAAGAGTGGAGGTTACTATTAACAGCATAATAGATTAAATGTGGAATAATCACATACCAAAATATAACAATCAAACACTAATCTTATTTTCAGGTTTGTGGATGCCTGAAAATAAGATTAGTGTTTGATTGTTATATTTTGGTATGTAATATTTCACACAGATGTGTCTATAAAGTGTTTAATGTTAGTGTCACATATTTCACAGGCAAGAACATGCTCTGGTTGGTTGGGGTGGACTAATAATGTAAGATTGAATGATACAGAAGCAACATATAAAAATTAGGAATCTATAAAATATATAATTTTACCTTTTGGCATTAAGACCTCAGACTTTGAAATTCTGCCACTTAGGTAATTGTCTTTTCTGCCACTGGCTGTTTGAAACTTCTACCTCATTATTTGAATTATTTGAAAAATTTGATGAAATTTACACCTTCAAAAGGACACAAGTTTATATTTTGACTGTCCACTCGTTTGTTTCTGATCCAGCAAACAGCACAGAGGCGATAGTCACAATAACTGCAGCACAAACCAAAGCAATAATGATTGTGTTTTCCATCGATCGTCTGTATGGTCTTTGTTCTCCCAGACAGATGTGGTGTGATCTGCAGGTACGGTGGTGGAGGAGTATAAAGAAAGAAGAGTAAGTGAAATTTGTGAAGGTGTTAGCAAAGCATAGTTTTTTCAAGGTTTATAATTTTGCATTTCATCAACCAGGAGGGAGTGAAGCACTTGATGCTGGAGGCACTGGGTACTTTATCTTGGTGCTTTACTAGCCAGTCTCGAAAGGGTAAAATTTGACGGGTGCACCTCCAGGGATTTTGAGACAGCACTAGATTTTGAAGGTCAGTTAGTGAGATTAAAAGGTCTTCTGGTAAATAGAGTAGAAAGTTATTTTAAATCTCCACTGTGGTTAAGTGAGAGAGACCATAGAGGAGCTTCCCAGGAAGGTTCCATATCTGGTTGTTACTCAGTGATATTTTAGCCAAATTATTAAGACTTCTAAACACTCCTTCCTCAAGGCTCCTCAGGTTGTTAGTTTGTAAAGAAATTTCTTTCAGCCCAATGAATCCATTGAAGGCACCAGGGAGATGTATGAGAGCTGATTCCTGCTGATCACTAGAAGTTTTAAATGAGTCAAATTGCTGAACACGTTGTCCTCGATGCGAGCTAACTTATTGTCATACAGCCATAGCTCCTGGAGCTTGGGCATGGGCCGAAGGTGTTGGGAGACAGTGTGTGCAGCTGGTTGTTGAAAAGTGAGATATATTGTAGACTTGGCAAGTTCAGGAAGATACCTTCAGGAAGAACAGTTAGCAAATTGTTGGAAAAATAGAGCTCTTTCAGCTTCTTCTGATTGGTGAAAAGTTCAGCAGGTATGCACGTGAGGACATTGTTCTGCAGATGCAATTCCTTCAGGTTCACCGGGGGGTCAAAAATATGACGTGAAATCACCTTCAATTTGTTCTGTTTTAGGGACAAGACCTTTAGATTTTGAAGTACTCGGAAGGTCCCTGGGTGCAGATTTGTGATGCTGTTTTCCTGCAATATGAGGGTCCTTAGGCGAGTCAGACCCTGAAACGCCTCCTTTGGAATAGAAGTCAGCATATTTTTACTCAGGTCTAAGATTTTCAGGTTTTGAAGAGGAGTAAGGATGGATTGGGGTAAACAACATAGCTTGGTTGCTGAAAGTGTTAAGATAAGTAGGTTGTGTGTCTGGTTAAAGGTGTGAGGTTGCACCTCCGTTATTCTTGCATCAGTTATGTTCAACACTGCGAGATTTTTATAGAATGTTTCAAAATGACCCGGGTTAAGTGAGTTGATGTTAGTACGGGTAATCTCTAGAGATTGTGTATTTGAGGGAATGGGGATGGAAAATCTGTTATTGTATATCCAGTACAGGAAACCTCAGTTTCATTGCACCTGCAACGATTTGGGCATTCAGAAACAACTGCATTTACAGAAAAAATGCAGAAGATTAGAAACAGGACAACATCCATGGAGTCCTGAAAAAGAAGAAGGAACAGTTAGTTTATATATATATATATATATCCATCCAAGTTAATGACAGTTTCTACTCTACATTGATTAAAGTAAATACAGTTTTTATAAATGTATAAGCTATTGACCCTTGTGGAATCTTTTCATGCAAATGTAAAAGGTATTAAAAATAAAAAGGAACCAACTACGCCACCTGGGTTATTTATTCACCCAGGAAAATAGATTGAACCAAAAAGAATAATTAAACCAAAAAAAGTTACAAAAATATGAAGGACCCTGCTGGTTCGGATGGGATTAAAGACAGAGACGTGACTTTCCAAAGATAGTACAAATTTAGTAAACAAACAAAAAAAAATGCTTAAAAATATTTTAAAATACCATTTACAGCTTACCAGTTATTTATCCACAATCGGAGAGACTAGATTAAATCCTCTTTATAACAGAAGGGACGGAGCACACAGCAAATCAGTGCATAATTCTTAAAAACAAGAATAAACCAAAAATACACAAACATACTCTCCTCTACTATTTAAGTCTCAAAAATCACAGCTCATCAGATAGTTACATGTGGAAATAGTTATGTAAAATGTTACATACACTTATATACACAGACGTAAAAAGAGAAAAAAAAATTAACTCCTAATTAATATTTAAAAAGCGTCAAAGCGGCTCACAGAACAAAAATACCAAGCCTGTTAATTTATTACACCTGCACAAGAGATAAATATCCAAGTCCTTACTCACACATAGCACAGAACCGTTGCGCAGAATAATCTCTTAAAAACACTCAGTAACACAGCGGTTTACAACCGCGACGTCCGCTTGGTCCAAACTGTAAACCAACAATCTAAATCTAAATATTGTCACTATATGCTACCTGCGTTCATGCGCACATCCCTACAAAAACACATTCAGACCATAATCATAATACGCAAAAGACCTTTTCTAGCCACACAGTCTACAGATAGGAAAGGAATCAAAGTGCAGCACTTAAATGTGCTTTTTATAAAGCCACGAACACGCCGACATAATTACGTGGCACAGGTGTGCTCAATGTCATAGTGCAACTCCACAGCAGTGTGCATGTCTTCGGATTTCAAATTCACCCATTATTTATGCATGTCTATTTGTCTTTTTAATAAAGACATGCAACTGGTCACATATATATAAAAATCAATAAAAAGTGCCGCTATTCCAGCTGTTGCTCAGATGCTGAGTCTGCCAGCTCAGGGGGCGTGGTTAATTAGGGCTTTCCCACAAATGCTGCGTTGATACAATATACAGTATAATCAAATCGAATAAAAAAGGCAATCAAAAGAACACATAAACAAGAAGTACACAACAAACAACAAACTATATATATAGCTTTTTTTAAACCTTCATAGTGTATTGTTAAGTATTTGTAAGGCAAACTATGTATTTGAGTTAAAGTAGAGATTCAGTTTAAAATATGACTCCAGTAAAAGTAAAAATGCTCCCATTAAACTTTCACCTAAGGAAAATTACAAAAGTATTTGCCTTCAAATGTAATTATTGAATTATTGAAGTATTATGTAACTATCATTTTTGACACAAGATTCTTTGCTTAATAAAGTCAATTTCTCTGAAAAAAGATTGTGTGTCCGGTTAAAGGTGTGAGGTTGCACCTCAGTAATGTTCAACACTGCAAGAGTTTTAGAGAATGCATAGAAATGATCCAGTTCACGTGAGGTGATGTTAGAATGGGTAATCTCTAGAGATTGTGTATTCAAGGGAATGGGGAAAGGAAAATCTGTTATTGTATATCCAGTACAGGAAACATCAGTTTTATTACACAGATTGAGGTGGAGACAACGTGTTGTCAGACATTTAAAAACTATTCCTTATTTCTTCTCTGTTCTTCTACCAATCTTTAAAATGATGTTTGGATGACTGGTTAACATTTTAAAAGGTTAAACAGTAATAATTCTTAAAAAAACGTATAAACAAAAGTACTGGGAAACCCAACAAAGCAGGAGGCACACAAATAAATACTGCATTTTTGTATGTAGTAGCAGGAGATTTTTACTTCACTTGACGTGGGAGACCCAAAGTTGCTCCAGGACGACAATGCCATTGTGCCTGCTAACACCCTAATGGCTGAATAAATCTCCACAAATCTTCACAAGCGCACTCCAAAATCTAGTGGAACATCTTCCCAGAAGATTGGAGCTTATTAACACAGGAAATGATGACTAAATGTGGAATGGGATTTTTCATATGAGAGGATCAATATAGTATGTGTGTGTCAATCAGCTTCTGCTGATTGGTGAAAAGTTTAGCAGGTATGCACATGAGGACATTGTTCTGCAGATGCAATTCCTTCAGGTTCACCAGGTAGTCAAAAATATGACATGGAATCACCTTCAGTTTGTTCTGTTTTAGAGACAAGACCTTTAGACTTCCAAGTTGTCGGAAGGTCCCTGGATGCAGATTTGTGATGCTGTTTTCCTGCAATATGAGGGTCCTCAAGCGAATCAGACCCTAAAACGCCTCCTTTGGAATGCAAGTCAGCATATTTTTACTCAGGTCTAAGGTTTTCAGGTTTTGAAGAGGAGTAAGGAGGGATGGGGGTAAATAATATAGCTTGGTTGCTGAAAGTGTTAAGCCGAGTAGGTTGTGTGTCTGGTCAAAGGTGTGAGGTTGCACCACCGTTATTCTTGCATCAGTTATGTTCAACACTGCGAGATTTTTATAGAATGCTTTGAAATGATCAGGTTTAACTGAGCTGATGCGAGAATGGGTAATCTCTAGAGATTCTGTATTTGGGGGAATGTTCGATGGAACTCTGTTATTGTATATCCTGTACAAGAAACCGCGGTTTTATTGCACCTGCAATGATATGGACACCGGCAGACAACTGCATTTACAGCAAAAATGCAGAGGATTAGAAGAAGGAACAGTTTATGTATTTACCGTAATTTCCGGACTATAAAGCACACTCATATATAAGCTGATGAATTTGACAAAGATTTTTATTTTGAACATGAATAAGCCGCACCTGTCTGTAAGCCGCAGGTGTCTACACTGAAACTAATAAACTTTACACAGGCTTTAATGAAAGTCCGTGTCTGTTACACGGTGTAACGTGTGAAATATGTTGTGGCAGAGCGGCATTTTGGGAATAGCTGCCGCCGCATTTTTCCGCTATTACTGCATGTGTGCAAGGCCGAGGAATATGTCTTTATTATTTTCTGATGCTCATTTCTAAGTTTCTTTGACTAACCCGTAACGCTGTTGCCAAGAAAAATAAAAAGCAGGAGTTTTGGAAATCTGTCTGTGCTTATAGGATTTCTGTTGCAACTGGAGTTAGCGATCTCTCCCTTCACCCAGACAACAGTTTGTATCTAAACAGTAGCCCACCAAGAAAGTCATTGTTCACTGTCTTCCTCCTTCCTTTCACAACAATTTCTCTCGGGAGTTTATCTTTTGGCATCGTCGTGCGTTTAAAAATCATCATCGGTGAAGCTTTTCTCTCGATGCCGTGCAGCTCAGAACACAGGTGAAGTGTGTTTTCATGCCCGGTTGTTTTCAGCATGACGAATGATTTGCATTTCCTGTAGACAGTCCGAGTGAGCGGCAGGTCAAACGTCAGAGGAACATCATCCATATTTATGATGTGGTGCGGCTCGATTCAGTGGGAGCGCATCTGATTTAATATAAAGAATTTCATTGATTCAACTGAACCCGTTCGCAATTTCATTGGTCTAATGTTATGGGGCTCAGTTTTTTGGCTTGAAGTTTGTGAAACCGGGAAAAACCCAGGAAAAATCATTAAATAAGCCGCTTCATTGTTTAAGCCACGGGTTTAAAGCGTGTGAAAAAAGTAACGGCTTATAGTCCGGAAAATACGGTAAACAAGTTAATGACAGTTTCTACTCTACATTGATTAAAGTAAATACAGTTTTTATAAATGTATAAGCTATTGACCCTTGTGGAAGCTTTTCATGCAAAGTTGTGTTGATCTTTGTTTATGTAGTATTGAAGTGTACCATTCAGTTTGTATTTTAGGAAGAAAATCAAACAACTCTTTTTTGGCTTTTATTTAACATGTTTCTTGGTGTTTAGGATGTTCAATAGTCAAATACTCAAATACTGTTCAAATCAGATACTCTAAGACTTTTACTCAAGTTATTTCAGAGTATAGAGACAGGTTATTGTTCTTCATCTTCTTTTGGCTGCACCCATTAGGGGTCCCTACAGTTTAACATTCGTCTCCATATTACTATGTTCTCTTCATCTGCCTCTTTCAAATTATCCACCTGCATGTCTTTCTACACCACATCTATAAACCTCCTCCTTGATCTTCCTCTTTTACTCCTTCCTGGTGGCTCCATTCTCAGCTTTCTCAGCATATACCCCATGTCTCTCCTCTGCACATGTCCAAACCATCTCAATCATACCTCCCCACCTTGTCTCTAAAATGTCCTACATGCGCTGTCCCTCTAAGAAACGAAAACCTCAACATCTTCAGCTCTGCTACCTCCAGCTCCACTTCCTGTCTTTTACTCAATGCCACTGTCTCTAAACCATACAACATCTCGGGTCTCACCACAGTCCTATAAACTTTCCCTTTCACTCTCACAGATACTCTTCTATCACAAATCACTTCTGCCATCACTCTTCTCAGGGATGCAGTTGAAGGTGTTCGATTCCCAATAAATGTCAGCATTCATAACAATAACCAAATAACAAAGCAAAGTTTGCAAGAGACTCACCTGTAATCAATTATACACAAATAAAAAAATATAAAATGAACAAAAAGTGCCGCTAGTTCAACTGTTGCTCAGATGCAGAGTCTGCCAACTCAGGGGGCGTGGTTAGGGTTTTCCCACAAATCCGACCCCGATTGTGTGTAAGGGCATTAGATAAAATCAGAAACCATAAATACATGGTAGGATCAATAGCGTGATCAATAGCGAGTTTGGGGAGTGTGACTATACGGGATACAGGACTCACATATGTGTGATTGTGTATCTGAATTTTAACTGTTCTTGTTTGTCCAACGGATCCAGGGAAAGTATTAGTCACTTTACCTACTGCCCAACATGCTCGTGGAAGTTCTGAGTCCACTATGAGTACCACCTGGTCCAGATAGAATGTACATCTTGTGGGGAAAATAATGTTGAAATCTGGGTGGAGGATGATTACTAAAAACCTTGATAAAGTACATGCTTTAATGATAAATCACACACACTGGAGTCACACGCTGGAAAAGAGAACGTTTTCCACAGCACACAAATGGATTAAAATTATTTTATTTTAAGAAATATAATTTTTTCCAGGCGAGAAATGCAGCATCGAAACAATATACAAAACACTCAAATACAAAAAAAAAATTACAAACAAAAATACACAAAACAAACAAGAAGTACACAACAAACAACAAATTAGATATAGCTTTTTTTCTAACGTTCATACTGTATTGTTACGTTTTTGTAAGTGGTGGCCAAAGTACACAAACCATGTACTTGAGTTAGAGATACAGTGTAAAATATGACTCCAGTAAAAGTAAAAATGTTCCCATTAAACTTTCATTCAAGTAAAAGTACAAAATAATTTGCCTTCAAATGTAATTACTGTAAGTATCCAAAGTGCTATGATTGATCATTAGCAAAGAATTATTTTCAACCATTTAAAAAAATCATGCAGGAGTTACTTCCTTCTTTTATTGACACTGAACTGTATGTTGGTGATCAGTACAGACACACCAAGCACCAATCTAATCAAGTTTAAAACAGACCACGAGCTCGTCCCTGATTGGTGACTTGCTGAGTGTTTGATCAGTTACGTTTTTATCCTCAGAAACAAAAACAAACGACTGATATTTCTAAATGTAGTTGTGTAAAATAAGATATTTAACTTTCAAATGTAGTGAAGTTAAAGTGTCCCCAAATGAAAATACTTCAGTACAGTACAGATATGTGGAAATGCTTCTTATGTACAGGGATGAATTTTATTTACTTTCTTACTGTCCACCACTGGTAAGACATGACAATATTATGTGTAATGACAATAAAAAAACAACCACTGCTGAAATAACAAACGTGGAAAAATAATATAGTAAAGAGTTTTAGGCGATATTACAGCTACACATTTGGTATAAATGTGAACGCTAACTGCATCCCAGGCCTCCTCACATCATTTACATCAATACCTGACTTTATTAACACGCTTATGGTGGAATTAATTTCCATCAAATCTAGTGGAGGTTAGTATAACAGCATAATAGACTAAATGTGGAATAATCATGTTTAATGTTAGTGTCACATCTTTCACAGGCAAGAACATGCTCTGGTTGTTTGGGGTGGACTAATAATGTAAGATTGAATGATCCAGAAGCAACATATAAAAATGAGGAAACTATAAAATATATATAGAATTTTACCTTCTGGCATTAAGCCCTCAGACATTAAAATTCTGCCACTTTTTTTCTGACTCTGGCTGCTTAAAACTTCTACCTCATTATTTGAATTTCCCCCAAAATCTTCCTTTGATAACACCTTCAAAAGGCCACAAGTTTATATTTTGACTGTCCACTCGTTTGTTTCTGATCCAGCAAACAGCACAGAGGCCGATAGTCACAATAACTGCAGCACAAACCAAAGCAATAATGATTGTGTTTTCCATCGATCGTCTGTATGGTCTTTGTTCTCCCAGACAGATGTGGTGTGATCTGCAGGTACGGTGGTGGAGGAGTATAAAAAAAGAAGAGTAGGAGAAATTTGTAAAAGGTGTTAGCAAGGAATAGTTTTTTCGAGGTTTATAATTCTGCAGTTCTTCAACCAGGAGGGAGTGAAGCACTTGATGCTGGAGGCACTGGGTACTTTATCTTGGTGCTTTACTAGCCAGTCTCGAAAGGGTAAAATTTGACAGGTGCACCTCCAGGGATTTTGAGACAGCACTAGATTTTGAAGGTCAGTTAGTGAGATTAAAAGGTCGTCTGGTAAATAGAGTAGAAAGTTATGTTGAAGCTCCAGTGTGGTTAAGTGAGAGAGACCATAGAGGAGCTTCCCAGGAAGGTTCCGAATCTGGTTGTTACTCAGTGATATTTTAGCCAAATTATTAAGACCTCTAAACACTCCTTCCTCAAGGCTCCTCAGGTTGTTACTTTGTAAAGAAATTTCTTTCAGCCCAATCAATCCATTGAAGGCACCAGGGGAGATGTATGAGATCTGATTCCTGTTGATCTCTAGAAGGTTTAACTGAGTCAAATTGCTGAACACGTTGTCCTCGAGGCGAGTTAACTTATTGTCATTTAGACATAGCTCCTGGAGCTTGGGCATGGGGCCGAAGGTGTTGGGAGACAGTGTGTGCAGCTGGTTGTTGAAAAGTGAGATATTCTGTAGACTAGGCAAGTTCAGGAAGATACCTTTAGGAAGAACAGTTAGCAAATTGTTGGAGAGATAGAGCTCTTTCAGCTTCTTCTGATTGGTGAAAAGTTCAGCAGGTATCTGCCTGAGGTCATTGTTCTGCAGATAGAGCTTTTCCAGCTTCTGCTGATTGGTGAAAAGTTCCGCATGTATCCACGTGAGGACATTGTTCTGCAGATGCAATTCCTTCAGGTTCACCAGGTGGTCAAAAATGTGACAAGGAATCACCTTCAGTTTGTTCTGTTTTAGGGACAAGATCTTTAGACTTCTAAGTCCTCGGAAGGTCCCTGGGTGCAGATTTGTGATGCTGTTTTCCTGCAATATGAGGGTCCCCAAGCGAGTCAGACCCTGAAACGCCTCCTTTGGAATGCAAGTCAGCATATTTTTACTCAGGTCTAAGGTTTTTAGGTTTTGAAGAGGAGTAAGGAGGGATGGGGGTAAACAACATAGCTTGGTTGCTGAAAGTGTTAAGCTGAGTAGGTTGTGTGTCTGGTCAAAGGTGTGAGGTTGCACCACCCATATTCTTGCATCAGTTATGTTCAACACTGCAAGATTTTTATAGAATGCTTTGAAATGATCAGGTTTAAGTGAGCTGATGCAAGAATGGGTAATCTCTAAAGATTCTGTATTTGAGGGAATGTTTGATGGAAAATCTGTTATTGTATATCCTGTACAAGAAACCGCAGTTTTATTGCACCTGCAATGATATGGACACCCGCAGACAACTGCATTTACAGCAAAAATGCAGAGGATTAGAAACTGGACAAGATCCATGAAGTACTGAAAAAGAAACAGGAACAGATTTTAGATTTTTGGTATTTTATGAAAAATAAAAACACAAATAAATATCATATATACACAATATATCAATGGAATGGTGAAGGCTTTTATTGGTAGACAGGCTAAAATGAAATGCTTGTAAACAAGCAGATGTGGTACACCAAGCCTGCTAGTAATTAATGGGTTGAAATCCGGATTCTGACTGATTGAACCAGTATCTGTGTGATGTGCTGTCCATAATCTTATTAATCTTATCTTTATTAATCTGGGATAGCGCTTCTCAGAAAATGTCACATTAACAACTGCACTGTTTAATTTTTAATTCTGATTTTGGAGAATTTCAGTTATAATAAATAAGGTCATTTTGAATATGATGG
Source organism: Silurus lanzhouensis (assembly GCA_039877035.1). Taxonomy (NCBI): domain Eukaryota; kingdom Metazoa; phylum Chordata; class Actinopteri; order Siluriformes; family Siluridae; genus Silurus; species Silurus lanzhouensis. Next base: position 6,678,736 of record JBCEWE010000142.1, read on the forward strand.
CTGCAATACATCATAATAAAGTTTGGACGGAGAAAGAAAAGGCTGGAGAACTAAATGTTACTATTTTATAACATAGTGGTTTACTGGCAGCAAGTCAGTAACATGATTAGATGTAAAAAAAAAAAAAATAATATATATATATAAAATCCCTGACATTACCCCCACCTGATGCCCCAAACCCACCCACGCTTGGTGGCACTCGGAGGAGGGCCTCGCCATCCATCCAGGGTAAAAGGAGGCCCAGTCAGCATCGCCACAAAACCGGGGAAAGCCGAGAAGGACCTGAGGCGGGTCAATGCGCTCTGCGGAGGCCTGGAGCAGAGCGACGCCTTCTACGGAAGTCTGGAGCGAAGCGATGCTCACCACTGAGGTCTGGAGGCAAACAACGCCCATCACGGAGGTCTGGAACAGAGCAACGTCCACCACGGAGGTCTGGAACAGAGCAACGTCCACCACGGAGGTCTGGAGCAGAGCGACGTCCACCCTGAAGGTCTGGAACGAAGCGATGTCCACCACGGTGACCCAGAACAGAGCGACGCCATTGGCAAAGACCGAAGGCTGAGCGACCTCCTCGATGGAGACCCTAGGCTAAACAACGTCCAAGCCAGAGTCCGCAAGCAGAGCGACGTCGCCTTCAGAGGTACTAGGAGGCGAGACGGGCCATCTGGAGAGATTTGGCGACAACGTCCTGTTCGTGTCACGCTCCTCAAGACCTCAACCAAATTTCTTGGCTGCTACTGCTGTTTTCGCACTGCATTGTGTTTTTTTTACGTATACTCATAAACTTCATAGTCTTTTATAGTCCTCTTCGCACAGTATTGTATATTCAAAGTATACAGTAGGTTTACTGGTCAGCGCTATTTTGTGTTACGTGTATTGTCCCACACTGTCTTGTGTTGTCTGTCTGTACTGTTTTTTGTCTGCACTGTTTGCACTGGGTTGTACTCGATGCACTTTATGTAGCTTTATGTTGTGTGTTGTAGCTCTATGTTTATTAGTTTAGCACCAGGGTTCTGGATGAACGTTCTCTCATTTTTACGGTGTACCACTGTGTATATTAAAAATGACAATAAAAGCCTCTTGACTTGACTTGACTTGATTTGTTCACTGAATACTACTGGTTCTTCTGCTTTGTGACATGATACTGTCATTTTTTTTGTTAATTGAAGGTCACTTTTTGAACGATTCACTAATTTGTCTTTTTGTTTGATCTTTGTTTTTTTCTGGCTCGTGTTGATCTTTGTTAATATATTATTGAGGTGTACAATTTGATTTGTATTTTAGGAAACAAAACATAACAAATCAACTGTTTTTGGCTTTTCACTGACATGTGCCTTTGTGTTGGGGAATCTGAAGAGTCAAAAAGTCAAGTACAGTTCAAATCAGATACTAAAACTTTTACTCAAGTCATATTTGACTTAACTTGTAATGGTGTATATTTTGCTGTAGGGATTCTATACTTTTACTCGAGTATGATTTTCAGGTACTCTTTACACCTATATACAGTCATGTAAAGAAAGTTAGGACACCCCCATTTAATATTAAATTCTTCTTGAGAAATATTCAAATACAAATGTCTAACTTTGTTTAGATTTTTCTCTGGAAAAGAAAGTGATTTGATTGCAGGTAAACCAAAAAATTTTACCTTGTTTTATTCATTAAACAAAAGATATCAACAAAAATGCTTATTCTAACTGAGGAAACCCCTAATAGCGTGTGATACCCACGGATCATTAGCTAAAATAACTTCAGTAAAACACTCCTTGTAGAAATCTACCAGTCTCTGATATCAATCTGGAATGTTTGCCCCATTCCTCAATGCAGAATTCCTTTCCGCTGTGAGATGTTTGAGGTTTTTCTTGCATGTACAGCCTGTTTCAAGTCACCCCACAGCAAAAACAGAATGCTGTATTTGGTTTATGCCAAACATGTCCTCTGTTCTGGTGTCCAAATCATTACATTTTAGACTAATTTGTCCAAAAAACATCATTCCAGAAGTCCTGGTCTTTGTCTACGTTCTCTCTATCAGGCCTTCATATTTTTTCTTAGAGAGCAAAGGTTTCTGACATGCACACATAACATGAAAGGTAAACTTGTGCAGTCCCTTTCTGATTGTAGAGACATGCACTTTCACATCAACAGTCGCAAAAACCTGCTGTAGGTACCCTCATTACATTTTAGGTTTTTTTTTTTACTACTTTAGCATCTTGTGGCTGAACTTTCTTGGACAGCCAGACCTGGGCATGTTGGCAGTTGTTTTGAATGTCCTCCACTTGTAGACTATTTTCCAGACAGTGGAAGGGCTGATCTCAAATTCTTTTGAGATCTTTTTAAATCCCTTACCAGACTCATTAACTGCTGTTTTTGCACCTTTTGTACTACAGTAGAATGTTTACATGCGGTCTTTGCACCTCCTCGCTGCTGTTTTTTTTTGCACTACATTGCTCTGTTCTGTTTGTACTTTCTCCTGGGTATAGTTTTTACATTTCTCCTTCACAGTACTGTATATTTAAGTATACAGTAGGTTTACTAGTCGGCGCTATACTTGGTTTTTGTCTCTTGTCTTGTCTTGTGTTGTCTGTCTGCACTCTGTCTGTCTGTACTGTTCTTTTGTTTGCACTGTTTGCACCAGGCTGCACTCGATGCACTTTATGTTGTTTTGTTGTTTAGTGTAGCACCAGGGTTCCGGAGGAACGTTGTTTCGTTTTTACTGTGTACTGTGTACCACTGTGTATAGTAAAAATGACAATAAAAGCCACTTGACTTGACTTGCTATAATCTTCAGCCTCAGACAGCTCTTTCGATCTCACCACGTTGTTCATTCTCACTTCAACAGTCAGGAGCACACCAAACTAAATGTCTGAGGTTTAAATACCTCAAACCGCCTTCAGAAAGCTGAGTAACAATGTTCTAATCATGCATACCTGATGTGATACATCTGTGTGTGATTTTAGCCATTTTAAGAGGGAATAAATGTGGGGATATTTTAATTTATTCTTCACAAGATTTTTTTTATTTTTTGTCATTTCTACACTGAGCAATTTAGGGGTAGGGGCCTCACTCAAGGGCCCAGCGGTGGAATCAATCGGCAGTGCTGGGATTTGAACTCATGACCTTCCAATCTGAACTTTGAGCTACTGTCTTCATTTTATTATATAAAGTGTATTATGTTACTACTTTCGTCTTCTAATTTGAAAACTAACTAGTACAGTTAAAAAAAAACGGTGTTGCCATAAATACTGTATAGCAAACAGGAAACTAACCTGATTGCACTCAAGTAGTTTCCTTCCCTATGATAACAGACATCAAATCATCTATTTTCAGTCTTTAGTTTAATTTTGATTTTTTTTGTTTTCTTCAGAAAGGAATTAAAACTTACTTGGAAAATGATTTCAAAGCAGTTGAGGATGTAAATATGTAAATTTAATAAAGCGAAGACAATATGCTAATGATAACATCTGAAAAAATCATTTCATTTTCATTTCTCATAAGACTTGGAAGATTTTTAGCACTTAAGGAATTATAGAACACACTTTGTTTTCCCAGGGATTTGAACTCATCATGTACTGATGAAAGGCGGGTGTGGATGCAGGTATTGATTCTGCACGTGCACTTAAAGAAGGTGGTGTAGACCAACAAGCATGAAGAACCTCTATTTAAAGAAAATAAAATAAAAAAAATCTCTTTAACTAGATTATAAATTTCTCTGATTAAAATTATGACCTTTGTGGTGTTAGGGTCGGTTTCGACCCAGTTATAATATAACATTTTAAAACAATAATTAGTGCTAAATCTAAAATCATAAACACACTGTCAGCTCACTAACATAGTAAGCAACAGCTCACTGACAGTCAGCTCCTCTCTATCCTGTAAGCTTTATTAGGGCTTCTTTTTGTTGCAGTTTGTCGCCTTTCCTGAACAAGCAAACAAACAAAAAAATGGACATGTAGACATGCATAAGACCATTCAGTTTAGAGTTGGTGACTTGCAGAGTGCATATATCAGTTTGCAGCATGCAAAAAATGAGAAGATTGAGATCATCTCTTCGCTGAAAATGAGACAGAGGACACAGAGCAGCATCGCGATACAGATGATACAGATGGTCCTTATGTCCTTAATTCACAAAGATGCAGATGTGTCATCAGAAAGTGAGACAAAGCCCATACTTATCCTGGACTATAATAAAAACAAAGGAGGAGTGGATAACCTGGATAAGCTGACTGTCACCTACACTTGCCAGTGAATGACCAGGAGATGGCCAGTGGTTGTGTTTTATAACATCCTAGATGTGTCTGCCTACAATGCATTTGTGTTGTGGCACCACATCCAGCTAGTGTGGACCTCAACCAAAAAAAACAAGCGAAGAATGTTTCTTGAGGAGCTAGGAAGTTCCTTAGTCAAGACACCCATTGAGCGAAGCTGAGACCCAGCCATGGTTAGACAGCTGCAGAGTTCACCTAGCACTCTATCCATGCCATCAGCAACTCAAGAAACATCAGCACCAGCATCCTCCTCAGCCAGCCCTGCCTCAACATCAACCAGCACAGCAACAGCCACAACCCCACTGAGGCCACCTGATTCTAAAAGAAAGAGGTGTCAGGTCTGCCCTAGCAATAAGGACAGAAAGACAAACATATTGTGCTTCTACTGAAAAAAATATCCCTGCAAGTTTTTGCCACACATGCATCTAAACACACACATACACGTATGTTTTTGCAAACAAAGACTTTTTTTGGCTTTGCAGTCAAACAAACAACAACCAATCAAGCAAATCAAGTACTAGGATTTGCTTGATTGGTTGTTGTTTGTTTGACTGCAAATCTATATATTTTTATTATTACTAATTCTAATTTTAATTTAGTGTTTCTATTAAAGTCTATTTAAATTTTCCTTTTTTTTTTTTGGAGTAAAAATTATGGGTCAAAATTGACCAGAACACCGCAGATGTTACTATAGTCAATAATATAAAAATAATTTTAATTTTTTTATATTTTTTAATTTAAAGATGTTTTCTAATACCCCTCAGTAATAGTCAGGCAACATAACAATCTTTAATTTATTTATATTATTCTCTTGAGGTTCATTTTACACTTTTTTTTAATTGAAAACGAATTGAAAATATCAAATTGAAAATATTAAAAGCAATATTTTCATGGGTGAAGAAACCTAACAAGGTAACCAAGAGGTAGGAAACAGATTGGATGATAAATAATAGTTTAGAGGGTATTTTATGACTGTTTTAAGACACGGGTCAAAACCGACCCGTTAACATAAGAGATAGTAAGAGAAAGCCAACATAAGACGAAGGTTAAATGCGAGTATCAGTGAAAAAGTTGAGAATAAAAGAAGCGCATTTGGCTTTTCAGTACCGTAGTCCCTTATTCTGCTCTTATAAAGATCATGTATGAAAATCATGTTTTGGTGATAAAATACCATTTAATTCTGCTTAATATCCTCCATTTCTTCTGTACACATCTTTACTGTACAGTGTGTAGGACACTTTCACTTTCTCAGTGTTGCAGATTAACGTGTGTTCAATTCCGATAAATATCAGCAACAACAACAACAAACCGAAGAACAAAACAAAATGTGCACGAGACTCACCTGGAATCGATCATCCACGAAAAAAAAATATATGTAAAAATCAATAAAAAGTGCCGCTATTCCAGCTGTTGCTCAGATGCGGAGTGTGTAAACTCAGGGGGCGTGGTTAGGGTTTTCTCACAAAGCCGCCCGCAAATGTGTGTAAGCGCATTAGATAAAGTGAGAAACCATAAATACATGTTAGGATCAATAGCGTGATCAATGTCTAGTTTGGGGAGTGTGACTATACGGGATACAGGACTCACATCTGTACGATTGTGTACCTGAATTTTAACTGTTCTGGTTTGTCCATCAGGTCCAGGGAAAGTATTAGTCACTTTACCTACTGTTGTCCAGTATTACTGGCCAACATGCTCGTGGAAGTTCTGGGTCCACTATGAGTACCACCTGGTCCAGATTAATATTTTTTCCTTATTGACTATGTTTCCATTTTCTTCATCCGAAAATATTACTTGAATGGTAGATCACTTGTGATGTTGGGTGTAACTGGGTCCCAGTTGGGTGTAATTGGAACACATTTACGCTTAAATGTTGGACAGTTGTATGAAGCATTTCACTGCATGTCGTACTCTGTATGTATGTGTATGTGACAAATCAAATTTGATTTGATTTGATTTGATTGTCTGATAGGAGCTCGAATGGTTTACCTTTTCGATCTATGAATCTGTGGAGGGACATTAGGAATGCGTCTGTGTCAAGGCTTTCCAGGAGATCGAGGTGGAGACAACGTGTTGTCAGACATTTAAAAACTATTCCCTATTAGTAATCTGTTCTTCTACCAATCTTTTAAATGATGTTTGACTGGTTTACACTCAAATTCCAATAACTGAAGGGTGAATTACTTCACTACAGATGTGTACTTAAAACACTCATGCATTAGAAATGCCCTGGTGGCAGAATGAATCTCGACAAGTCTCCACAAGCACACTACACAATCTAGTGGAACATCTTCCCAGAAGGGTGGAGCTTATTATAACAGGAAATGTTGATTAATGTGGAATGGGATTCTCCATATGGGATGGGCTAAATCATAATAATTACACTTCCTTGATATCAGGGGATTACTGCATACATTATATATTATTTTCTTTACAAAATTTTTGTTAAAAATCTATATTGTTCAGATAGAATGTACATCGTGGGGAAAATATGATGAAATCTTGGTGGAGGATGATTACTCAAGAGAAACCTCAATGAGGGAAGTGGTTTAATGATAAATCACACACACTGTGGTCACACACTGTAAAAATGAAGGTTTCCCAAAGCACAAAAATTAATCATGAGAGTTATATAAAGAAATAGAAAATAACTTTTTCCAGGCAAAAGTGGATCATGGGGCCCAAGAAGGAAATGCAGCAATGATGCAATTTACTGTACGCGCAAACATAAAAAAATATTTACAAACAAAAGCAACAGTGACACCATGTGGCTGATGCAAACATCGACCACTCAATGTGTCTCAACTTGATAATACGGTATACGACAGTCTAGAACTTTCCACTAAAATTTACCAAATGAGGTGATAATGACTTGCGAAAAAATATCTATCTATCAAACATGGTAAAGCCTGATCAGTGTATACATGGAGACATAACAAGATCACTGGGATTTGAAAACTGAAATTGTACTGCATTCAGCCACAAGAGGGCGACAAAGACCTTTTAGCTTTACTCTTATGGTCGGATAATTTTTACAGATTGAGTCTTATTTAATTGATTTTGTTCATTTAACGTAAATTTAATTAAACTATTTTATTTTTAAGAGGAGACTCAAACCTGTTCCAGCATGATAATGCCCTGTGTACACAAATATGTGCTTTCCATGGGTTGGAGTTGAAGATCTTCTGATTGAGAGCTCTGACCTCTACTGAACAATCAATGTGAATGTTGACTGCACCCCAGACCTCCTCACCTCATATACATCATGGACTTTACTAACACTCTTGTAGCACAAATCTCCAAAATCTAGTGGAGCATCTTCCCGGAAGAGTGGAGCTTTTTATAACGATAAATGGAGACTAAGTGCAAAATGTGATGTTCAAAAAACAACCTAAATTCCATGTGCATCTTAAAGTTCTAACATCATCATCACCTTTATCACTTCTAATGATACTTCCTTGAATTCAGGGGATTACTGTATATACTGCATTTCATTATTGTTCCTTCAGAAGTTTTTACATGTTAAAAATAGATATTGTTTAGACAGAATGAACATCTTGTGGGAAATAATGTGGAAATCTGGGTGGAGGATGACGAAAGGGAAGAGAAACCTTAATGAAGGAAGTGGTCAAATGACAAATCGCACACTCTGGGTCACACGCTGGAATAGAGAACGTTTTACACCACACAAGTGAATCATGAGAACTTTATTTTAAGAAATAGAAAATAAAGTTTTCCAGCTGACTGGCAATAATCAGGCTCAAAGAGGAAAAGCTGCAATGGTACAATATACTGCACACTCAAATACAAAGAAGTATTTACAACCAAAAGAACACAAAAAAAGGAAGTACACAACAAATACTGTTTCCTATAGTCATCCAATCAATGATTTATTACAATAGTGTTTAAGGTTTTCGAACAAAAATACTAAAATCGTAAATTTCAGCTGATTATATCTTTTAATATTACAGCTGTTGTGGTGTATTGTTTGGTTTTTGTAAGACATGGCGATATGTGTGATGACTTTCACAGTACATGCACTTATGATAAAAAGAATATAAAACGAATGTATATTACAGCTACACGTATTGGGACACCTGACTTTTCCACTCATATGTGGTTCTTCCCCAAACTGTTTCCACCAAGTTGGAGCCACACAATTGTACATGATGCTTGTGGAGGGATTTGGTAGAATAAAATGTTTCTTTTTCTCAAACTAGGAGACTCAAACCCTTTCCAGCATGACATTCCACCCATGCACAAAGCCAGCTCCTTAAACATATGGGTTGGAGTGGAAGATATTGAACTCCAACCCTATTGAACACCTTTGAAATGAATTCATGTTGACTCCACCCCAGGCCTCCTCACCTCACGTACATCTGTACCTGACTTAACTAACACCCTCGTGGCTGAAAGAATCTCCAGAATCTCCACAAATCCCATACCAATCTTATGGTCAGGTATCTACAAACTTTTGTCCATATAGTATTTAATAGTGTCACATATTTCATAGGCAAGCGAATGTTTGTGTGGATTTAAATTGTGAAAAATCCAGAAGCAACGGCTAAAATTATGACACCAAAAAAACAAACCCTCAGCAAATAATACACTGTAAATGAGATTATGTGAGAGACGAGAAATCTGGAACTTGAATACTGGTGCCAGTCAAAGTGAAAGAGTAGTGTATTTCAGTTCTCCTTTGACATGACCCTGAAAGTTAGTAGTCATTAGAAGAATGTTTTCCACAGTAGTGAATTCCATACTGATTACGGAATGTGAGAATGTGGCAACGTTCCAGCAAGAACCTGAAGATGAAAAGAATAATGTAAAAGGAAAGGTGATTGGGCTTTCAAGAGTATAATGGGAAAAGGTGGCTCAGTGGTTCATGTGTTAGACTTTGGATCAGAAGGTTGTGAGATCAAATTCCAGCACCAACAAGCTGCCACTGCTGGGCCCTTAAGCAAGGTCCTTAATCTTTAAATGCTAAACCCATATAGTAGGGTTGTTTCTCTTCGTAAATTATGCCAGTGCAAGTCACATCTCGATGCATAGCCAACAATACGATACATTAAAGATATATATATATAAAGCAGCTACTGATAGGATGCGATACGATTCACAACTTTTACAATGCAGTGCGATCCGATTTAGATTCAATTCAATGCAACATGATGCAATGAAAAAAAAAATATTATGATGCTATGCAATTTAGGAAGGTAAAGATAGTATGCTTTTTTCCCCTTTATTCAAACAAACAGCAAATCATACATTTACTTAAGTGCCTTCTGACTTCTAGACTTCTAGCGCATGACCCTTTTTACAAACAGGCCTTTGTAGTGCAAAATAAAATCAAAAGAAAAAGATTAAATAAAACCAGATGTTCTTTTCCTGTTCTGTCTCCAGGAGGTTACAGCTCTACCTCTGCCATGTTAATCTGTATTCTATGTAACTCTCAGGACACGCCTCGGTTTTCACAATGTTGTGATACGTCATATTCACGTAGCAGCAGAGGCGCTGAGAGAACGCACTCCAGAAACAGTTTAGCGACGAGAAATCATCCTACATATGAAATACTGGTCACAAATTATTGTTCACTTTCTATATAATAAAAATATAACACACCTACTAATAATTATAAAGACATTAATCGCTTTTTACAGAAGTAAATATGAAAAAATGATGAACATTTTTTTTAAAGCAGTGCATCACATGGGTAACTTTTTGTGAATTGGTGAATCTTACCATTAGATTAGATGAATTAAAATACAGAGAAATAAATAATTAATTAATTGTTTTTGTGAATCATTTGAATGATTTTATTTTATTTTTTATACTGAAACTCAGTGCTGATGATTGGTTTGTCTAATATTATTCTGTCCATATACAGTGTGTTATCTTCTGGTCAAGATCATGGATGAAATCATGCCAGAACATGTGAGATTTATTATTTTGGTGGAACAACTGACGCTTTCTCTCTTTCTTCACCAGTTTGGGTAGAATATATTGGTGGTGAATGAGAAGTTGATGATAATAATAGAAATAGAGAAATGGGTGTTATTAAAGTGATGAAAGAGTATAGGGCACCAGGCACAGACTGTGAATCTGAGAAATTCTGTGGAACTGATTGAATTTTTTACTTTTTTTTTATAAATCTACCTTCTGGAATTAAGACCACAGACGTTTAAATTCTGGTACTTAGGTAATTGTCTTTTCTGCCACTGGCTGCTTGAAATTTCTACCTCGTTATTTGAATTTCCTGTGCTGAAATTCCTGCTCTTATAATTTACACCCTTAAAAGGTCACTAGTTTATATTTTGACTGCCCCGTCGTTTGTTTCTGATCCAGCAAACAGCACAGAGGCCGATAGTCACAATAACTGCAGCACAAACCAAAGCAATAATGAGTGTGTGTGTTTTCCATCGATCGTCTGTATGGTCTTTGTTCTCCCGAACAGATGTGGTGTGATCTGCAGGCACGGGGGTGGAGGAGTATAAAGACAGAAGAGTAGGAGAAATTTGGGAAGGTTTTAGTAACTGATCATTTTGAAGGTTTAAAATACTGCTGTTCATCAACCAGGAGGGACTGAAGCACTTGATGCTGGAGGCACTGGGTACTTTATCTTGGTGCTTTACTAGCCAGTCTCGAAAGGGTAAAATTTGATGGTCGCACCTCCAGGGATTTTGAGACAGCACTAGATTTTGAGCGTTGGTTAGCGAAACTAAAAGGTCTTCTGGTAAATAGAGTAGAGAATTATTTTGAAGCTCCACTGTGGTTAAGTGAGAGAGACCATCGAGAAGCTTCTCAGGAAGGTGCTGAATCTGGTTGTTTCTCAGTGATATGTTAGCCAAATTATTAAGACCTCTAAACACTCCTTCCTCAAGGCTTGTCAGGTTGTTAGTTTGTAAAGAAATTTCTTTCAGCCCAATCAATCCATTGAAGGCACCAGGGGAGATGTATGAGAGCTGATTCCTGCTGATCACTAGAAGTTTTAAATGAGTCAAATTGCTGAACACGTTGTCCTCGATGTGAGTTAACTTATTGTCATACAGCCATAGCTCCTGGAGCATGGGCATGGGGCCGAAGGTTTTGGGAGACAGTGTGTGGAGCTGGTTGTTGAAAAGTGAAATATATTTTAGACTCGGCAAGTTCAGGAAAATACCTTCAGGAAGAACAGTTAGCAAATTGTTTGAGAGGTAAAGCTTTTTCAGCTTCTTCTGACTGGTGAAAAGTTCAGCAGGTATCCGTGTGAGGACATTGTTCTGCAGATGCAAGTCGTTCAGATTCACCAGGTGGTCAAAGATATCACCTGGAATCACCTCCAATTTGTTCTGTTTTAGGGACAAGACCTTCAGACTTCGAAGTCCTCGGAAGGTCCCTGGGTGCAGATTTGTGATGCTGTTTTCCTGCAATATGAGGGTCACCAGGCGAGTCAGACCCTGAAACGCCTCCTCTGGAATAGAAGTCAGCATATTTTTCCTCAGGTATAAGATTTTCAGGTTTTGAAGAGGAGTAAGGAGGGATGGGGGTAAAGAAGATAGCTTGGTTGCTGAAAGTGTTAAGCTGGTTAAGTTGTGTGTCTGGTCAAAGGTGTGAGGTTGCACCTCCGTTATTCTTGCATCAGTAATGTTCAACACTGCAAGAGTCTCAGAGAATGCATCGAAATGTTCCGGTTCAAGTGAGGTGATGTTAGTACGGGTAATCTCTAGAGACCTTGTATTTGGGGGAATGGGGAAAGGAAAATCTGTTATTGTATATCCAGTACAGAAAACCACGGTTTCATTGCACCTGCAATGATTTGGACATTCAGAAACAACTGCATTTACAGCACAAATGCAGAGGATTAGAAACTGGACAAGATCCATGGAGTCCTGAAAAAGAAGAAGGAAGAGATTTAAGTGATTTGTTTGTGCATATATATATTAATACGCATGAATACAAATTCATTTTAACAGCACTAATTTTATTAAAACTCGATTAATTTATCGTGCAATTCTCTTTGACAATTTTTATTGCAAAGAAGCAAAATTAAAACCTTTCTTTATTCAGATATAAAAAAAAAACTCCACTTTAATTTAAATCCCTAACATTTGTTTTAGTTTAATTACTTAAATACAGCACCAAGATCGGCCATGACTCACAAATCCGGCAATTAAAACCGTCCGTATGGAAACATAGCAAAGGTTCTGTTTGGTGTCCTGATGATTTAAGTAATTAGAAAAATCATAATTACTTTAAAACATTTACAAGAATATTTTGTCTTCATGCTCTATGTTGAGTTTGATTTCACTAATAATAAACATACACTTGTATAAAGCATCAATATTTGTCCATGCTCATGTTGATTAGAGTATTAACAACCTGGAAAGTAATAATTGAAGGCAAATTTAGAAAATAATAGATAAAAAATATGCGATTAATAACTTCTTGTTTTACTGAGAATCAAAAATATAAGCAACATTTACTCTCCACTCAACTACATTTATGATTCAATAGATGTACTTTTTACTCCACTATATTTTAATTGACAATCACTGACACCAATTATATTGTATAACCGCTCTGTTGAAGATGTCGTTAAGGCTCAACACTCCCATAGCATCTGCTCCCTGGCCTCATTTTCAGTCCAAAAAATGCTCGAAAAAAAAAAATAATAATAATCCGAATACTTTGAGAACCAGTTTTAACCCAGCCATTAGGGAGGCACAAGCCAGTGCACTCTTAGTGCCGGTCCCAAGCCCGGGTAAATGGAGAGGGTTGCGTTAGGAAGGGCATCCAGCGTAAAACGTGCCAAATCAAATATGCGGATCACAAATGAGAATTTCATACCGGATCGGTCGAGGCCCGGGTTAACAACGACCGCCACAGGTATCGTTAGCCGACAGGGTACCGGTGGAAATTGGGCTACTGTTGGCCGAAGGAGGAAAAGGAGAGGAGGAAGACGTCTACAGAGACGGCAGGGAAAGGAGCAGTGTAGGAGAGTGGAGGTTCGGGTTGGTACTTTAAATGTTGGTACTATGACGGGTAAAGGGAGAGAAGTAGCTGATATGATGGAGAGGAGAAAGGTAGATATGCTGTGTGTTCAGGAGACCAAGTGGAAAGGGAGTAAGGCCAGGAACATTGGAGGTGGATTTAAACTGTTTTATCATGGTGTGGATGGAAAGAGAAATGGTGTAGGGGTGATTCTGAAGGAAGAGTACAGTAAGAGTGTAGTGGAGGTGAAGAGAGTTTCTGATAGGGTGATGATCGTGAAGGTGGAAGTTGAAGGGATGATGATAAATGTCATCAGTGCCTATGCTCCACAAGTTGGCTGTGAGATGGAGGAGAAGGAAAGATTCTGGAGTGAATTAGATGAAGTGGTAGATGGTGTACCTAGGAAAGAACGGTTGGTGATTGGGGCGGACTTTAATGGGCATGTAGGTGAAGGGAACAGAGGTGACGAGGAGGTGATGGGTAGGTATGGTTTTAAGGAGAGGAATGTGGAAGGGCAGATGGTGGTAGATTTTGCTAAAAGGATGGAAATGGCAGTGGTGAACACTTATTTTAAGAAGAAGGAGGATCATAGGGTGACGTATAAAAGTGGAGGAAGGTGCACACAGGTGGACTATGTGCTATGCAGGAGATGCAACCTGAAGGAGATTGGCGACTGTAAGGTGTTGGCAGGGGACAGTGTAGCTAGACAGCATAGGTTGGTGGTCTGTAGGATGGTTTTGGAGGCGAAGAAGAAGAGGAGGAGAGTGAGGACTGAAAGAAGAATAAGATGGTGGAAACTGAAGGAGGAAGAGTGTAGTGTGAGGTTCAGGGAAGAGGTCAGAGAGAGGCTCAGTGGTGTTAAGGAGGTGTTGGATGATTGGGCAACTACTGCAGGAGTGATGAGGGAGGCAGCTAGAAAAGTACTTGGGGTGACATCTGGAAATAGAAAGCAAGACAAGGAGACGTGGTGGTGGAATGAGGAAGTGCAAGAGAGCATAAGGAGAAAGAGGTTGGCAAAACAGAAGTGGGATAGACAGAGTGATGAGAAAAGTAGGCAGGAGTACAAGGAGATGCGGCAGCAGGTTAAGAGGGATGTGGCGAAAGCCAAGGAAAAGGCATATGAGGAGCTGTATGAGAGGTTGGACACTAAGGAAGGAGAAAAGGATTTGTACCGATTGGCCAGGCAGAGGGACCGAGCTGGAAAGGATGTACTGCAAGTTAGAGCAGTAAAGGATGGAGAGGGAAATGTGTTGACTAGTGAGGAAAGTGTGTTGAGAAGGTGGAGGGAGTATTTTGAGCAGCTGATGAATGAGGAAAATCAGAGAGAGAGAAGGTTGGATGATGTGGAGTTGGTGAAGCAGGATGTAGATAGGATTAGTAAGGAGGAAGTGAGAGCAGCGATTAAGAGGATGAAGAGTGGAAAGTCGGTTGGACCAGATGACATACCGGTAGAAGCGTGGAGATGTTTAGGAGAGATGGCAGTGGAGTTTTTGACCAGATTGTTTAACAGGATTTTGGAAGGTGAGAAGATGCCTGAGGAATGGAGAAGAAGTGTGCTGGTACCGATCTTTAAGCATAAAGGAGATGTGCAGACCTGCAGTAACTACAGGGGTATTAAGTTGATCAGTCACACCATGAAGTTATGGGAAAGAGTAGTGGAAGCCAGGCTGAGAGAAGAGGTGACCATCTGTGAGCAACAGTATGGTTTCATGCCGAGGAAGAGCACCACAGATGCCTTATTTGCTTTGAGAATGTTGATGGAGAAGTATAGAGAAGGACAGAAGGAATTGCATTGTGTATTTGTGGATTTAGAGAAGGCGTACGACAGGGTGCCAAGAGAGGAGTTGTGGTATTGTATGAGGAAGTCAGGTGTGTCAGAGAAGTATGTGAGGGTGGTGCAGGACATGTATGAGGACAGTGTGACGGCAGTGAAGTGTGCAGTAGGTACGACAGACTGGTTTAGAGTGAAGGTTGGACTGCATCAAGGATCGGCCCTGAGCCCTTTCCTGTTTGCAGTGGTGATGGACAGGTTGACGGACGAGGTCAGACAGGAGTCTCCCTGGACTATGATGTTTGCGGATGATATTGTGATTTGTTGTGAGAGTAGGGAGCAGGTTGAGAAGAGCCTGGAGAGGTGGAGATATGCGCTGGAGAGAAGGGGAATGAAACTCAGTAGGAGTAAGACAGAATACATGTGTGTGAATGAGAGGGAGGGCAGTGGAGTGGTGCGGTTGCAGGGAGAAGAGCTTCAGAAGGTGGAGGAATTCAGGTACCTGGGGTCAACAGTGCAAAGTAATGGAGAGTGTGTTAGAGAAGTGAAGAAAAGAGTGCAGGCAGGGTGGAGTGGGTGGAGAAGAGTGACAGGAGTGATTTGTGATAGTAGGGTATCTGCAAAATTGAAAGGAAAAGTTTATAGGACTGTGGTGAGACCTGCGATGTTGTATGGATTAGAGACAGTGGCATTGAGTAAAAGACAGGAGGTGGAGCTGGAGGTAGCAGAGCTGAAGATGTTGAGGTTTTCGTTGGGAGTGACGAGGATGGATAAGATTAGAAATGAGTTTATTAGAGGGACAGCGCATGTAGGATGTTTTGGTGACAAGGTGAGGGAGGCGAGATTGAGATGGTTTGGACATGTGCAGAGGAGGGACATGAATTATATTGGTAGAAGAATGCTGAGGATGGAGCCACCAGGTAGGAGGAAAAGAGGAAGGCCAAGAAGGAGGTTCATGGATGTGGTGAGGGAAGACATGCTGGTAGTTGGTGTAAAAGAGGCAGATGTAGAAGACAGGGTGGTATGGAGACGGATGATCCGCTGTGGCGACCCCTAATGGGAGCAGCCGAAAGAAGAAGAAGAAGAAGACTTTGAGAACCAGTTTTGTTGAAGTTAAATACAACAATTGTTCCTTTTTGAGACTGACAGCTGCATCAAATCGCAGCCAGTGCTGACTATTTGGTTTTACTTCATCTAAAATGATTTGCTTTAATTGTATTTATTAATTAAATACTTATGGTTCTTCTACTTTGTGACATGATGTTGTCATTTTATTTGTTGATTGAGGATCCCTTTTTGAAAGATTGCTTTACTATTTTGTGTTTTTTGTTTGATCTTTGTTTCGTTCTGGCTTGTGTGGATTTTTGTAAATGTAGTATTGAGGTGCACAATTTGATTTGTATTTTAGGAAAAAAAACCTCATAAATCAACTGTTTTTGGCTTTTCACTAACATGTGCCTTGGTGTTGAGGAAGCTGCAGAGTCCAATACTCAAGTACTGTTCAAATCAGATACTTTTACTCAAGTCATATTGGAATTGGTGACTTTAAACTTGTAATGGTGAACATTTTGCTGTAACGTAAATATAATATTCTATTCATTTACTTTTACATTTGCGGCATTTAGCAGACGCCCTTATCCAGAGCGACGTACAAAAGTGCTTTGAGTCTCTAGTAATGAATAAATCTACACTGGTACACAAGATTACAAACTTAATATAAATATAACCCTAGAATTCTACAAGCTTGAAAAGTGCTAATTTAGGTATTTCAGGATTCACCTATATTATATACAATATTATATACAATAAATATCAATGTCTCTTGTCGGACTCTATTTGATAATGCAAATTGAATAAAACTACACAATGGGTGACAACTGGAATGACTATTTACCCTGATTAAAAAGACATCGATATATTAATTATATTTACTGTAGAAACTACTTCTTATTTCATAGCATTTTCAGATTAAGAAGGTTAATATGGAGAAAATATTGAACTCATAACAAATGGAAATTCTATACATGTGCTTAATATTTGAACATTTCCCCTGCACTTCTTTCCTGTAGGAGCTTCAGCACTGTCATTAGTTTGGATGGATGGATGGACGTTGTGTGATGAAGCTCTATGTTGTTTATGTAGCACCAGATTTCTGGAGAAATGTCTAATTTCACTGTGTACTACGTCAGCTATGTATGTTTAAAATAACAATAAAAGCTTCTTGACTTGACTTTACATTTAATACAGTATGTAACAGATGCCCTTGTCCAGTTTTATTTACGTTTATGTCATTTCTACACTGAGCAGGTTAGGATTAAGGGCCTCATTTAAGGGCCCAGCAGTGGAATCAATCAGCAGATTTGAACTTATGACCTTTTAATCTGAACTTCAAGCTGCTTTATTTTATAATGTAAAATGTATTATTACTTTTTTTACCTTCCAATTTACAAACTAACTAGTACAGTAAAAGAAAAAAAGGGAAAAAAGTTAAATGTTTCCATGGTAAATACTGTAGAGCAAACAGGAAACTAATCTGATTGCTATCAAGTGCATAGACAGAGCATTTCCTCAATTGTATTTACAGACATCACATCAAACATCTATTTTAAGCCTTCAGTTTAGTTTTGGTATTTATTTTCTTGAAGTAAGGAATTAAAGCTAAATTGGCAATTCATTTTTAAAGCAATTGTGGATATAAAATACAATATGCTAATGATAACATCTGTAATCAAATTTGCAAAACGGAATTAGTTTCAGATCTGATATGACTTGGACGATTTTTATCACCTAAGGATTTATAGGACACGCTTTGTTTTCCCAATGATTTCAACTCATCATGAAATGATGAAAGGCGAGTGTAGGAATTGATTCTTCAGGTACACTCAAAACACACTTGCAAGAAACAAGAAGACAAGAAATAACCATTTGATGAGGTGAGACTGTATTCTGTGATAAGACCCTTGACAATGTGATTCGAATGCGAGTGATCAGTGAAAATCCTGAACAAAATAGCTAAAAACCTCATCCTGCTTATTAGCTGAAATCATGTTTTTGGGGTATAATACCATTTAATTCTGCTTAATATCCTTCATTTCAACTAAACAGAACCTTACCTTTGGCAGAAGACTGTTCAAAAAATACGTGTTCCTCTCTTCTTCTGTGGAATGCGTCGTTCTTTTTTCCTTAACAAGATAAGTTTCCTCCAGATTCCATCCACACACTCCCACAGTCATTCCCACATCTGTATATCATCAGTGGCAGACTTTTTAAAAGAACCCTCTCGGAGACTCACCCACATCATTTCAAAATGACTCGGGGGAAATTCTGAGTTGAGTCCCTCCCTGTTTCACAGGGCTTTGAAGACATGGATTGGTGAAGGCTTTTATTGGTAAACAGGCTAAAATAAAATGCTTGTAACCAAGCAGATGTGGTACGTCAAGCCTGGTGAGTAATTAAAATCCGGATTCCAGATTTGTAAGTTCTCTGTTGTGAAAGCAGGTCCGAGGCTGAGTGAACTGGGATTAGTGGGACGTGTATAATCTTCAATTATGATGGGTTGTTTAAAACTGGACAAACATGCACAATTTTATTTTATTTTTTTATCAGTAATGTCTATTTTAAAAGACAGGAGGTGGAGCTGGAGGTAGCAGAGCTGAAGATGTTGAGGTTTTCGTTTGGAGTGACGACGATGGACAGGATTAGAAATGAGTTTATTAGAGGGACAGTGCATGTAGGACGTTTTGGAGACAAGGTGAGGGATGTGTGATTGAGATGGTTTGGACATGTGCAGAGGAGAGACATGGGGTATATCAGTAGGAGAATGCTCCAGGAAGAAGGAAAAGAGGAAGGCCAAGGAGGAGGTTTATGGATGTAGTGAGGGAAGACATGCAGGTAGTTGGTTTGAAAGAGACAGATGTAGAGGACAGGGGAGTATGGAGACAGATGATTTGCTGTAGCACCCCCTAATGGGAAAAGCCGAAAGATGAAGAGGAAAAAGAAAGTCTTTTTTTTGTTATTAAAAGGCTTCTGTAAAACTTATTTACTTCTGTAAAGAAAATGGCACAATAACAACTGCATTGTTGAATTCTTGATTCTGATTCTGTTGAATATTTAAAAACTTTTACAGCAGCAATATGTTTGCTCTGATACCATGTTTTTATACACCCCCAATTTTATCAAATCAAATCAAATCAAATTTTATTCATCACATACACATACATACAGGGTACGACATGCAGTGAAATGCTTTATACGACTGTCCGGCAAGAGGGGAATAGGGTGGGGTGAAAGAAAAAAGCAGATAAATAAAGTATAAAGACTATATAAAATAAAATATAAGGTATAAGGATATATAAAAATAGGTATGTAAACAAAGAGAAAAAAAAATTTATATACAAAGAAAATCCTTATGGCAGTAGACAGTGAAACAGTAAACAATGTGTACCAAAGTGTAAACAATAGACAATTTTAGTGGTGGGTTGTCCATAAAGTGTCCTTGTGCAGTATGGAGTGGTTTAAAGTGTCCATTTTTATACACCCCCAATTTTATAAAAGTGAAGTTAATAAAAAAAAAAAAAGAAAGAAAAAAAATATAAGGTAATTTTGAATTTGATGACTGCAACACATCTTTAAAAAGTTTGGGCAGGGCAATGAAAGGCTGCAAAACTAAGTGTTACTTAAATAGAAAACAGGAACATTTGACAACTAGTTAGATAATTAACTAATTGGCAGCAGGTCAGTAACATGATTGGATGTACAAAAAATAATAATAATTAATAAAAAAAAAGATGGGCTTGAATAGGACAGTTAATAGACTTTTGTTAGTATCATGGCAAGCTTTGGGTGTAACTAACTCACTAACTGGTGTAAACTAATAAAAAAATTATTTCATGATCTTTAATAAATACAGAATTATTATCGTTGGCAAATTGCTGTGGTATGAATGAAATTAAAAACTTTGCGATTTTGTTATAGTAGAAGAACAATCAGGTTCAGAGTGGCAACAATACAAGTTTGTGGGTTTTATGTTACCAAATACTCTTAATAATCTCTAGCCACTGGTATGGTACATTTTTATGTAGGATAATGCATTTGTAATATATATGGAATGAGTCCTACTGTCAGTGCATTGAAAAAATTATTGATCAGGACAGAGCAGTTAAAATTTTGTAGGTTTTTTTTACATTGACATTACATTACATTTATCACATCTGGCAGACGCCCTTATCCAGAGCGACTTACAACTGAGCAGTCAAGGGTTAAGGGCCCTGCTCAAGGGCCCCAAAGGAATATGGTAGTGCTGGGATTTGAAGAGCTTTCTAATCAGAAGTCCAACTTTCAGTCCAAGTCCAGGATCACAAAAACAAAATAAATAAATGCCAAAAAAAAGACAAAATTTGGCATAATTCTCTTTAATAAATAAAGAAATGTTATTGTTAAATTGCTGTTAAATTATATAAGAGTAATACAACAATTTGCTCTAGTAGCAAAGTTGTCAGTTGTCAGATATTGCAAAATATATGCATCCGACAATGATTCAGCTGTCCTACATTCCTGGCCAGTTCAACCAAATCATTTCTGGAAATTATGGAATGATGTGCTCTTCTGCTCTTCCTGGCAGGAGTGTGTGAGAACCGTATGTTATCAGATGATGACGAGGGAGACTTCTTAGTCATGACAGAATCCCAAACAGAAATTTGAGAAGCAAGAAAACAAAACTTTGTACAGAACATCCCACATTCCACGGCGCTGTCTACACTGTGGAAAGTGTCAACTACTAAAAATTAAATACCACAAAAACATTTATCCATTACTGGAAAAAGAAATAATGAGCATGGAGAGAGACGAGTCAGCAAGTCTGATAAGTGGAACCGAAGGGGAAAAAAAAACAGGAATCGCATCATTTATAAAAGCCGACAAATCAAAAACATTTAGTCTGTTATGCGGTTAATGGTGGTGTTTATGTCTCTCTGCACCTTCATTGGCTCCTTTTATTGTAGACTACAATAATAAATTATACAGACAAAGGTTTGTGGACACTAGACGACAAGATTGTATTTGCTTTTTGATTCCACATTTAGTTTACACTTGCTGTTATAATATCCTTCACTCTTCTAGGAAGATTTTCGAGTGTTCTGGTGGAGATTTGTGCTCATTCAGCCAAAAGGACATTAGCATGGACGTAAATTTCATACAGTAGGGGGGGACAATAAATATAAAACAAACAACAAACAATAAATATAAAATTTCTAATGACCAATTTTTGAAGGGGACACCAATAATACAGTCAAATTGTATTTATAACAACACAGTGTCCCCACAGTGTCCCCACAGTGTCCCCACAGTGAAAAACTTTGCTTTTAACATTATTATTGTAGCATGGAGACTGCGTCATTATGGTTATTTTCATAATGTTTTTCTCAGATTCAATGACAACAAAACAAGGAATTAAAAAAAAGGTTTACAATTGTTACTTAAAATTAATGAAGACACTTAAGAACAGAATAGAAATTGATTATAAAAATACAGTGGGGTCAGTTCGGACGTAGCACAGTGCTCATTTAGTAAATGCACAGATAAACAATATGCTAATTGTGGCTGTTAATGTTAAGTTAACATTATACCAAGACGCCCCAAATAAAACACTGCATGGGAAACGGCTTTGGTGTGTTAGTGTCAGTGCACTATGCTACAAGCTATTGTAAACAAGCTAACGTTCACTAGATAAGTCATATTTTAATCGCTAATATAACAGATTCATGGAAAACTACATCGCTAATCAGCATTTCTGCCGCAATTAATTTATGAATGAGTCTGCATCAACTACATTAAAGAGAATCACTTTATTTAAAGTGAATAAAATACCCTAGTTAATGGAGTTGAACATTAATTGGGCTGCAGACACACACCTGACTCGTGTGTGTAGAGTAGGTGAGATGAACTGGGAAAGCAGGCAGTGGGTCAAACCACTGTGAGGAAGAGGAGGGGGAACGCAACTGTTTCTAAATGCAGTTTTTGCATTTGTTTTTGTTTTTTTTACTTACACAATTATTTAGGTATGCATACATATATTTTTCACAATAGAGAGTGCGATATTTTTTAATATTTGTTTGATTTACGCCCATGGACGTTAGTAAGGTCAGATACTGTTGTAGCTGAGGTGAGGAGGCCTTGGGTGTGTTTACATTCTTCCAAATGTGTTCAAAAGGATTAAGGCTATAGTTTTATTACAGGCTGGTCAAGATCTCCAAACAATGGAGATTCACTCCAAACAATGTACAGTGCATTGTCATGCTGGAACACATTTGTGTTTCCTAGTTCAAGTGAAGACAATTGTGTCTTCAATTCACCTACAATCTTTCATCCGATTTTGTCTTTACCGTGTATCTCAGGATCGCTGTGTCATCTTGACCTTTGCATTTTTCCTATTTTTTCCTTCACTGAAGCGTATTATGGGTAAGAAATAAGAAAATATTACCTGACAATTTGGCTAGTTTGTATGATAGGTTATATTCTGTTCAAAGTTTGTTTAAATTCAGTAATAATGTTGAGGCATTCTTTAAAACAAATGAATAAAAAAATGCAATATTTAATATTAGCATTGACCAATAATTTAAATCATGGGTTTCGAAAATATACTTTGGAATATAAAACTAAAACACTAAAAAACATTTAATATGAGCGTCAGCTTCGATATCATCCATATTCTCGTCTTTAAAATGCTTGGTTTCAATTTAAAAAAGAAAATGCATCTCGACCTTATGTTGAACAAAAAACATCAAAAAGCAAAATTGAGTAAGTAAACAAAGAAGAGTTGCAGGATTTATAAAAGGTGCCCCTTTGTTGGACTGGAGGTAAAATATCTGTGTTTAGAATCATATTTCAAGGATTGTAGTTCTACTCTATATTTGTTATAAAATATACAATTATTGTGGGGAGGTGGTAGCTTAGTGGTTGAGGCTTTGGACTATGGCTCTGAAGGTTGTGGATTCAAATCCTAGCCACACAAGCTGGCACTGCTGGGCCCCTGAGCAAGGCTCTTCACCCCTGGTTGCTCAGTTGT
Source organism: Silurus lanzhouensis (assembly GCA_039877035.1). Classification (NCBI taxonomy): domain Eukaryota; kingdom Metazoa; phylum Chordata; class Actinopteri; order Siluriformes; family Siluridae; genus Silurus; species Silurus lanzhouensis. Next base: position 6,701,801 of record JBCEWE010000142.1, read on the forward strand.
ATGAATAAGATAACTGTACTTGTACTTGCTTGTGCTTTCCGTAATGTCCTATTACATATAGTATTTCCTAATGCTCTTATTGACCTGGTGTTAGTGCAGAGGTGAACAGTGCATGCGGCTTTAACAGTCTGAGTACAGTTTCCACATTCACACAATCTCACAGGAAGCAGAGATGTTTTGTAAGATTTAACTGTCAGCAGGTTCCATAACGTGTGCATCATTTCCTGTCATTGTCCTTCACTTATTCTTCAAAATGTCAGAAGGATCGAAGGACATAGAAGGACAAATGAGAGACACTCTCTACGGCCAAAGACAGACACGGCAGCTCTTTACAGCAGTATGTGGTTCTTTCTCAAACTGTTAGAACAAACTGGAATGTGCATAATTGTCTTTGGATTACAATTTCCTTTCACTTGGAGATCCAAACCTGTTTTAGCATTACAATGAACCATGATTTGCATTACATTGTTTGGAGTGGAAGATCCTTAGTGACCTGCTGTAGATCGCTGATCCCAACCCTTCAGAAAACCTGAAAGAATGAGTGTGGCACACTCCAAAAGCACACTCCAAAAAATCTAGTGCAACATCTTCCCAGAAGAGTGTACATAAATATAACAGCAAAAAAAGGGAGTAAGTGTAGAATGGAATGTTTAAAAAGTGCACACCAACCTTATGGTCAGGTTCACGTACTGATGTCTATAATATTGTACTAGTGTTCACATTAATGTTAAAATATCAAATATATTCATTTTACTGTGGATAAAACAGAGTCAAGATATAAATATGTTGACATGCAGAGGTTATAAGCCGAAGCATTTATATAACCCTGATAATATTCTGAAGTTCCCCTCCTTATGGCTTAAAAACAGTTGTGACTTATTGTAAGCTGAACTTCACAAGACCTCTGACGGTGTGCTTTGTTGCTTGGCACCAAAACATTACAGCAGATCCTTAATGTCCTGTAAGTTAGGAGGTGGGGTCTCCATGAACGTGTTTAGCATGAGAAATTTGAAGGCTGTCTCTTTTTTTAAACTGAAGCATATGGACATTCATGTCAGTCTACTGCTGATCATCTCTATGGTGAAAAAGTGACAGATTTAGGTGTTATATTTGCTTGAATTTTTAACTGTAATCTCCTGTGGTTTTTTGGTGGTGGTAGTGTGTGTGTGTGTGTGTGTGTGTGTGTGTGTGTGTGTGTGTGTGTGTGTGTGTGTGTGTGTGTGTGTGTGTGTGGTGTGTAGTGTGTGTAACCCTAACCCTAAACCCTGGACAAAAAGTTTGGGTATGGGATCGAGTTTGTGTTAGGATGAGAATATGGTTAGTTACAGGGTTTGTTGTTTTAGTGTTGGTGTTGGAGTTAGGGTTAGGTTATGGTTGGGAACGGAGTTGATGTTAAAACTGGTTTTAGAGACAAGTTGGTGTTATTGTTACGGTTGGTTTCAGAGATAAATTGGTGTTAGGGCTGTGGTTAGACGTAGGGTCAGGGTTGGTGATAGTGTTATGGTTAGAGGTAGGGTCAGGGTTAGTAATAGGGTTATGGTTAGAGGTAGGGTCAGAGTTGGTGATAGGGTTATGGTTAGAGATAGGGTCAGGGTTAGTAATAGGGTTATGGTTAGAGGTAGGGTCAGGGTTGGTAATAGGGTTATGGTTTTAGGTAGGGTCAGGGTTGGTAATAGGGTTATGGTTAGAGGTAGGGTCAGGGTTAGTAATAGGGTTATGGTTAGAGGTAGGGTCAGGGTTAGTAATAGGGTTATGGTTAGAGGTAGGGTCAGGGTTGGTAATAGGCTTATGGTTAGAGGTAGGGTCAGGGTTGGTGATAGGGTTATGGTTAGAGGTAGGGTCAGGGTTAGTAATAGGGTTATGGTTAGAGGTAGGGTCAGGGTTGGTGATAGCTTTATGGTTAGAGGTAGGGTCAGGGTTAGTAATAGGGTTATGGTTAGCGGTAGGGTCAGGGTTGGTGATAGGGTTATGGTTAGAGGTAGGGTCAGGGTTAGTAATAGGGTTATGGTTAGAGGTAGGGTCAGGGTTGGTGATAGGGTTATGGTTAGAGGTAGGGTCAGGGTTAGTAATAGGGTTATGGTTAGAGGTAGGGTCAGGGTTGGTAATAGGGTTATGGTTAGAGGTAGGGTCAGGGTTGGTGATAGGGTTATGGTTAGAGGTAGGGTCAGGGTTGGTAATAGGGTTATGGTTAGAGGTATGGTCAGGGTTAGTAATAGGGTTATGGTTAGCGGTAGGGTCAGGGTTAGTAATAGGGTTATGGTTAGAGGTAGGGTCAGGGTTGGTAATAGGGTTATGGTTAGAGGTAGGGTCAGGGTTGGTGATAGGGTTATGGTTAGAGGTAGGGTCAGGGTTAGTAATAGGGTTATGGTTAGAGGTAGGGTCAGGGTTGGTAATAGGGTTATGGTTAGAGGTAGGGTCAGGGTTGGTGACAGGTTTATGGTTAGAGGTAGGGTCAGGGTTAGTAATAGGGTTATGGTTAGAGGTAGGGTCAGGGTTGGTAATAGGGTTATGGTTAGAGGTAGGTCAGGGTTGGTGATAGGGTTATGGTTAGAGGTAGGGTCAGGGTTAGTAATAGGGTTATGGTTAGAGGTAGGGTCAGGGTTGGTAATAGGGTTATGGTTAGAGGTAGGGTCAGGGTTGGTGATAGGGTTATGGTTAGAGGTAGGGTCAGGGTTAGTAATAGGGTTATGGTTAGAGGTAGGGTCAGGGTTGGTAATAGGGTTATGGTTAGAGGTAGGGTCAGGGTTGGTGACAGGTTTATGGTTAGAGGTAGGGTCAGGGTTAGTAATAGGGTTATGGTTAGAGGTAGGGTCAGGGTTGGTAATAGGGTTATGGTTAGAGGTAGGGTCAGGGTTGGTGATAGGGTTATGGTTAGAGGTAGGGTCAGGGTTAGTAATAGGGTTATGGTTAGAGGTAGGGTCAGAGTCAGGGTTGGTAATAGGGTTATGGTTAAAGGTATGGTTAGGGTTAGTAATAGGGTTATGGTTAGCGGTAGGGTCAGGGTTAGTAATAGGGTTATGGTTAGAGGTAGGGTCAGGGTTGGTAATAGGGTTATGGTTAGAGGTAGGGTCAGGGTTGGTAATAGGGTTATGGTTAGAGGTAGGGTCAGGGTTGGTAATAGGGTTATGGTTAGAGGTAGGGTCAGGGTTGGTAATAGGGTTATGGTTAGAGGTAGGGTCAGGGTTGGTAATAGGGTTATAGTTAGAGGTAGGGTCAGGGTTAGTAATAGGGTTATAGTTAGAGGTAGGGTCAGGGTTGGTAATAGGGTTATGGTTAGAGGTAGGGTCAGGGTTGGTAATAGGGTTATGGTTAGAGGTAGGGTCAGGGTTAGTAATAGGGTTATGGTTAGAGGTAGGGTCAGGGTTAGTAATAGGGTTATAGTTAGAGGTAGGGTCAGGGTTGGTAATAGGGTTATGGTTAGAGGTAGGGTCAGGGTTGGTAATAGGGTTATGGTTAGAGGTACGGTCAGGGTTAGTAATAGGGTTATGGTTAGAGGTAGGGTCAGGGCAGAGGTGGGAAGTAACGGAGTACAAATACTTCGTTACTGTACTTAAGTAGATTTTTCTGGTATCAGTATTTTACTCCACTATTTATTTTTTTGACAACTTTTTACTTTTACTCATTACATTTTTACACAAATATCTGTACTTTTTACTTCTTACATTTTCAAAACCGGCTTGTTACTTTAGTTTTAATCCATTGATTTGGTGAAATTTTTATTTTTATTTTTTTTCACTGCGCGCTGATTTCAGCCGAACAACCGATTTCCTGTTACTGCGCGTCTTTTTCAATCTGCTGGTGTATAAAGTCCTGACTTTCACTCACCACAGATGTAGACTAGTTTATGGAGCTAAGAATGAGCAGGCAGAAGGCAGTAAGAAGTTTGGGGTTAATGTGGATGAGACAGAGGGAGTCAGTGATGAGAACATGACTGAGAACAGACACATTCATAATCATCATCATCTTTTCTCTGCTTGTGTTCTATATGTGGATGTTCCGCATGGATACATTCATTCGGTAACAACATTTTTAATTCGTTTTGTATTTATATAAATATATATATATATATATATATATATATATATATATATATATATATATTTGGCTGTCAAAATTAAAATTATTGTAAAGCGGCACTAAATGTTATTAACGCGCTATCAATTCAGCGCGCATTTCTGTTTTTACCATTTTTATAAAAAATGTAAATACATAAATAAATATCTAAATATAAAAGATGGGAGATTAAAACCTTCGGGGAAAAAAATACATTTATCCACGACGTCCTTTCTTTACTTAGATATAAAATAAACTCCAGATAAAAATATTTTTAATCAGTAAACTTTTGTTTTATTTATGCGCCAAGTCTCAAATCAAACACAAAACTCCGCCATGTTTTACACAATTTACCCTCTAGGGGGAGTTTTGTGGGTTTTTCCCTCATAATGGCGACACAAACTACTTTTTACTTAAGTAAATGTCAGAGCCAAGACTTCTTTACTTTCACTTGAGTAAAAAAAGTTTAATCAGTACTTCAACTTTTACCCGAGTATTTTAAAACACGAGTATCTGTACTTCTACTTAAGTAAAGAATGTGTGTACTTTTGCCACCTTTGGGTCAGGGTTAGTAATAGGGTTATGGTTAGAGGTAGGGTCAGGGTTAGTAATAGGGTTATGGTTAGAGGTAGGGTCAGGGTTGGTAATAGGGTTATGGTTAGAGGTAGAGTCAGGGTTAGTAATAGGGTTATGGTTAGAGGTAGGGTCAGGGTTGGTAATAGGGTTATGGTTAGAGGTAGGGTCAGGGTTGGTAATAGGGTTATGGTTAGAGGTAGGGTCAGGGTTGGTAATAGAGTTATGGTTAGAGGTAGGGTCAGGGTTAGTAATAGGGTTATGGTTAGAGGTAGGGTCAGGATTGGTAATAGGGTTATGGTTAAAGGTAGGGTCAGGGTTGGTGATAGGGTTATGGTTAGAGGTAGGGTCAGGGTTGGTGATAGGGTTATGGTTAGAGGTAGAGTCAGGGTTGGTGATAGGGTTATGGTTAGAGGTAGGGTCAGGGTTAGTAATAGGGTTATGGTTAGAGGTAGAGTCAGGGTTGGTGATAGGGTTATGGTTAGAGGTAGGGTCAGGGTTGGTAATAGGGTTATGGTTAGAGGTAGGGTCAGGGTTGGTGATAGGGTTATGGTTAGAGGTAGGGTCAGGGTTGGTAATAGGGTTATGGTTAGAGGTAGGGTCAGGGTTGGTAATAGGGTTATGGTTAAAGGTAGGGTCAGGGTTGGTGATAGGGTTATGGTTAGAGGTAGGGTCAGGGTTAGTAATAGGGTTATGGTTAGAGGTAGGGTCAGGGTTGGTAATAGGGTTATGGTTAGAGGTAGGGTCAGGGTTAGTAATAGGGTTATGGTTAGAGGTAGGGTCAGGGTTGGTAATAGGGTTATGGTTAGAGGTAGAGTCAGGGTTGGTGATAGGGTTATGGTTAGAGGTAGGGTCAGGGTTGGTAATAGGGTTATGGTTAGAGGTAGGGTCAGGGTTGGTAATAGGGTTATGGTTAGAGGTAGGGTCAGGGTTGGTAATAGGGTTATGGTTAGAGTTAGGGTCAGGGTTAGTAATAGGGTTATGGTTAGAGGTAGGGTCAGGGTTGGTGATAGGGTTATGGTTAGAGGTAGAGTCAGGGTTGGTGATAGGGTTATGGTTAGAGGTAGGGTCAGGGTTGGTAATAGGGTTATGGTTAGAGGTAGGGTCAGGGTTGGTGATAGGGTTATGGTTAGAGGTAGAGTCAGGGTTGGTGATAGGGTTATGGTTAGAGGTAGGGTCAGGGTTGGTAATAGGGTTATGGTTAGAGGTAGAGTCAGGGTTGGTGATAGGGTTATGGTTAGAGGTAGGGTCAGGGTTGGTAATAGGGTTATGGTTAGAGGTAGAGTCAGGGTTGGTGATAGGGTTATGGTTAGAGGTAGGGTCAGGGTTGGTAATAGGGTTATGGTTAGAGGTAGGGTCAGGGTTGGTGATAGGGTTATGGTTAGAGGTAGAGTCAGGGTTGGTGATAGGGTTATGGTTAGAGGTAGGGTCAGGGTTGGTAATAGGGTTATGGTTAGAGGTAGGGTCAGGGTTGGTAATAGGGTTATGGTTAGAGGTAGGGTCAGGGTTGGTGATAGGGTTATGGTTAGAGATAGGGTCAGGGTTAGTAATAGGGTTATGGTTAGAGGTAGGGTCAGGGTTGGTAATAGGGTTATGGTTAGAGGTAGGGTCAGGGTTGGTGATAGGGTTATGGTTAGAGGTAGGGTCAGGGTTGGTAATAGGGTTATGGTTAGAGGTAGGGTCAGGGTTGGTAATAGGGTTATGGTTAGAGGTAGGGTCAGGGTTGGTAATAGGGTTATGGTTAGAGGTAGGGTCAGGGTTGGTGATAGGGTTATGGTTAGAGGTAGGGTCAGGGTTGGTAATAGGGTTATAGTTAGAGGTAGGGTCAGGGTTGGTGATAGGGTTATAGTTAGAGGTAGGGTTCACTCAGCCAGCACTAAGTCTGTAGGGAATTCACATAATTATCGTACAAATAATAATAATAAAAAGAATATTATTGCATCTGCATGCAGGAGGCCAAAAAATTAAAATGTAAATCTAAAATTATATAATTTCAGTAATATCCTGTATATTACTAAACAATAGTATACACATGTATATCCTGTACATACTGGACATAGGATGCTGTATATCAGGAATTAGTTATGGAAAGCTGAGAAAGCTGCAGATGTAAGCACAGTTTCTGACCAGTAGAGGGTCATAGAGCCCAACATTTCCTCCATGCTCGAACAGAACCACTAGACGGATCAGGGTGTGTTTACATCCTTATTCTGTGTAAACCATAATGTAAAACATAAAATACCAGAACAAGCAGCATCAAAAAAGCCGGAATATTTCACTTCTGAAATTAGATTTTTTTTTTTTACTTTTTTGCCATATATATATATATTTGACATCATATTTGAAGTACAATTAAACATTTATTATATTTGATTAATAATTAATTATTTGCATAAATTAACATTCATTTATATATTTATTTATTACTTGTATTAGCATGATCATTATTGTTATTATATTTGTATGCTAAAGTTTTGATTGATCTTGATTTGTCAAATTCTGCTTTTCATGCTTTTTGTTTTGTGAAAATTCATGTTCACTTTATTCATGTTCAGTAGGGTTGGTGCTCTATAGCAGGAGATCTTCTGCACACATCCACACATGTAAAGTATACCTGCATGGAGCTGGTTCTGTGCACAGGGGTGGAATGCATCATGCTGGAATGGGTTTGGAACTCCTAGATCCTAGAAGAGAGAGAGAGAGAGAGAGAGAGAGAGAGAGAGAGAGAGAGAGAGAGAGAGAGAGAGAGCAAAACAAACACATACACATTCAGGTTTGTTCATAGTGTTCTTCTTCTTCGCCTGCACAAGCATGTACAAACCTTTTCTTTTCCCAAAAGCAGTATTTTCAAATCGCCGTAGTGATGGTACAATTAGCGTGAAGCCTTTGGTATTGTTTCTAGCAGGCCAATAATCCAAATAAAATGCAGATTTTGTAGATTAACACAATATGGATTTTCCCCCAGCGTTTAGTTCTTTTCTTTTAGCCTCCGTTCACAGACAGAAAGGCAAATCCGGGCTCAAACAAGAGCTTTGTATTGAGACTCTGCATGGGAAATGATGTGGAAGTGGGGACAAGTGTGTCACAAGAACAAAAGCTAGCATTGTTTTGGGGGGGGGGGGGGGGGTGGGGGGGGGGGGGGGTTTGTGTTTTTTCCCCCCGTAATCCTAATTTCATTCTGGAAAAAAAAGAAAAAGTGGGTGCTCATGAGCAGAGGCAAATAGTTAAGCCGGATCAAAAACGGCATTCTTTGGAAATCCGCTGTCTTATTGGGGAGCTTTAGGACTTTAGCATCATGTTTAAATAGTTACATCACTACCCTTCGTTAGATATTTCAAGCTTTCATTATTATTCTTCTAACTGCAGTTAATGCTTTATCCCAGTTCGTGTCATCATGGTTTCAGTGACTTTAGAGTTCATTCTTAGCAGGATTTAACCTTCCGGTATTTTGGAGGAAACCGTGGAACCCAGAGGAAACCCACAAAACTACTTCATTACTTTTTAAAGCTTACTAGCATGTTTAATATCAGGTGCTAATTTTCTATTGCAAACACCACATGCTAGCACAAATATGCAATTCATCATCACACTCCAACCAGTGGAGGCTGTGCTTTCCACACCCAGGCCTTTAGTGGTGTCCTGTTAGAATCAATCCCCCTCTTAATACCATAATGACACCACGGCTCTAAAAACCATCAATGTTAAGAGAAACACAGTAGAACGGAGTGCTGAGTCACACACAGGATCTCATACAGTGAGTATGAATGTCATCACTAAATGACGAAACACAATTAACACAATTTAACACGTCTCCTTTCACTGTAGCCACAACTGCACCTCCACAAACATCATCTCTAACATAAGCCAATTTCCAACAGTAGCCAACAGTAGCCTACCAAGAAAGTCATTGTTCACTGTCTTCCTCCTTCCTTTCACAACAATTTCTCTCGAGAGTTTTTCTTTTGGCATCGTCGTGCATTTAAATATCACCATCGGTGAATCTTTTCTCCCGATGCCGTGCAGCTCAGAACACAGGTGAAGTGTGTTTTTCATGCCCGGTTGTTTTCAGCATGATCAATGATTCGCATTTCCTGTAGATAGTCCGAGTGAGCGGCAGGTCAAACGTCATAAATCCATATTTATGATGTAATGCGGCCCGATTAAGTGGGAGCGCATCTGATTTAATATAAAGAGTTTCATTGGTTCACCTGAACCCGTTCGGCAATTTCATTGGTCTAATGTTATGCCGCTCAGTTTTTTTGGATTGAAGTTTGTGAAACCAGGAAAAAAACATAAATTAGCCGCTTCGTTGTTTAAGCCGCGTGAAAATGTTTTTTCGGACGCCTGCTAGAGGTCCTTGGAGTTGCCAAATCACAGTCTGATTGGTAAAGCTGCATTTTCAAGCAACACGGAGGGCTCACAGTGATGGCTCAATGCATATAGATACCTTCGATACTGGCAACATGTGATGTGATGGCAGAAATCTGATTGGATAAAAAGGCCAATGTGATTGCACCCAAAAAGAATTCTATGAAACGAACAGAATAGACCACCAGGAATAATTTAATACATATTCATGGACAAAGAATACATAAGTCAGTGATTCTGATTCATCAGCTGTCGCTGTTTTCATTAATTAATTAAAACCATATTATTAATTTGAACCATTAACATTCAAAACCATGTTATAAGCAGGAAGATTTACAAGGTGACCTCAAAAATCTGAGGAATCTTTGTCACAAATGACAAAACTAATTTCTTCCTCACACTGTTCCCACAAAGTCATAGTTCAAATGATCCTGTGCACAATTCCAGCAGGGTTGGAGCGAAAGATCTCCTGCTATAGAGCTCCAAACCTATTATACATCTTTGGGTTGAACGTGAACATTGACTGCACCCCAGGCCTCCTCATCTTATCTACATCTTTACTAACAGTCTTGTGGCTGAATGGGATCTCACACATCTCCACAAAATGTAGTGGAACATCTTCCCAGAAGAATGTAGGTCATTATAATAGGAAATGGAGACTAAATGTGGAATGGGAAAATGTTCAAAATAAAGCACAGACCAATCTAACGCTCTGGTGTCCACCCACTTTTGTCCCTGTAGTGTGTATCCACAGGTAAGCTTTAAATTGCTCCTTCAAGTTTCCAGTTCTGACTATAGTGCTGGAATTACTTCATTTTACAAAGCAGCGTTTTTTTGTGCCTCACACTTCAGAAAGCCGTATGCTGCAGCTGTACCAAATTGTTCATCATGGCCTCGGGACATAATGGACGTTATGCTTCTAATTACAGTCCCTGTTATATATGTTTCCCTCATGAAGGCCAGGAGTTATGACGTTATGGCTGACACACACACTCGCAGGGGTCCCCTAACCAGGCCAAAGGAAACACTTTGAGCTTCTCCAAGGTAATCCATTTTTACAGCAGATCCTTAGGGCTGATGGAGCAATTTGGTCGTTTTGGTCACGTTCCAGTTCTTCCTCCTGCGTCAGATGAGAATCAGCGCCAATCAATTGCAGTTTATAGGACAGGTGGTAAATATGGGAAATAACCCTCATAACCGGTCATTTTGCTCAGGTTAACACATCTTTCTGCTAAGGTGTGTGCGTGTGTGTGTGTGTGTGTGTGTTTGCTTGAGTGAGTGTGTGTGTGTGTGTGTGTGTGTGTGTGTGTGTGTGTGTGTGTTGGGGGGGGGGGGGGGGGGGTACACTTGATTTACCACTCATTCCTTCCTTCCTTCCTTCCTTCTTTCCTTCTTTACTTCCTTCTTTCCTTCCTTCCTTCCTTCTTTCCTTCCTCCCTTTTTCTTTCCTTTCTTCCTTCCACTGGATTATGGAGTGTGGTTGTGGAGTCAGTAGTGATAGTGATAAAGGATTAGGAGGGCAGGGGTGCAGACATCTTTTTCACCATTCCCATCTACATCATCTTGTTTATTCTCTCCCTTTCTCTTTACTCCTCTCTCAGTCCCTCTCATCGCTCCTTTTCGCAGCTACCTTTTCAAATACGAGTCCCTGAATAAGCAGTGACTACAGAAACCATAATCTTTTACAACAGTCAGAATTAAACACT